>JAKVIS010000150.1:0-124050 GCA_033119425.1 Bufotes viridis | reverse complement strand
GAGAAGCCTTTGCTGCCAGCTTCCTTGATCTTTTGACCCGGGATTATGGCCCCTCTCATCAGTAGTGTTGAGCGCGAATATTCGAGAAGCGAATTTTTAGCGAATATCGGCACTTCGCTACTTCGAATATTTCGAATATAGCGCTATAAATTTCGCTATTTCGAATATTCGTTTTTTTTTTTTTTTTTTTTTTGTAGTTATATTTTTCTCTTCCTACTTCCCAAAAGTAGTTCTTACCTGTCCTGAGTGATTCCTGGCTTCCTGGCTGCTCTAGTCAGTGCCCGTTGCCGCTTCTGCCGACTTCCGTGCTCATGTGGAGCGCCCCCATCCATGGGAGAATCTCCATATACTAAAAATGTACTGTCGGATTTGAGGAATTACGCTGAAATCGCAATGCGATTAATTCAAGTTATATTAATCGCATTGCGATTACAACTTAGCACTGCTATCTTACATAGGCTAGAATTAACGAATATGGAGTATAGCTAATGCTATGCACTAGCAGTGCTAAGTTGAAATCGCAATGCGAATACTTTAAGTTAAATTAATCGCATTGCAATTTCAACTTAGCACTGCTGCTATATTCCATATTCGTTAACTTCGTTAATTCTAGCAAGCTGACCCATTATAAACCCAGCTCTAAGTTGAAATCGCAATGCGATTAATATAACTTGAATTAATCGCATTGCGATTTCAACGTAATTCCTCAAATCCGACAGTACATTTTAGTATATGGAGACGTTCCCATGGTGATGGGGACGCTCCATGAGCACAGAAGTTATGGTTGGCTTGGTAGAATTAGCGAATAGCGAATATGACGAATGTATTCGTCATATTCCTCAAAACGAAGATAACGAAGTATTCTACATCTTCGTTTTAGCTACCTATTCGTCTCGTCATCGTCAACTTCGCTATTCGCTAATTCTAGCAATCAAATAGGAAGGTTGACTTACAGATAGCTGTGTTAAATTCACTATGCGATTTTTTTTTTTTAATACAATAATTATATTACTTGATAAAATTATTATAAGTATTCTATTTATTAAAAAAAAAAATCGCATAGCGAATTTAACACAGCTGTCTCACTCTCTATAGTCAACCTTCCTATTTGATTGCTAGAATTAGCGAAGTTGACGAATAGGTTGCTAAAACGAAGATGTAGAATACTTCGTTATCTTCGTTTTGAGGAATAGACGAATACATTCGTCATATTCGTCATCCTCGCTAATTCTAGATATGAAACCAATAGGAAAGTAGCCTTAAGTACAAATCGCAATATGCGATTATTTAAATCGCATGTTAATCGCGATAACTAGAAAAATGACGAATATTCGATTTCGACGAATATGAAACGAATATTCATTCGAATATTCGCGAATTTCGTCGAAATCGAATATGGCACCTGCCGCTCATCACTAACTCATCAGCCCATGCTAAAATTAAACCCCATGGTGATTTGACTGTGCTTGTGGCATCTGAGCGCTGTTTGGATATATTGAGCGCTCAGATCCAAGCCACCTGGGGATATGTTAAATGTCTGTGTGTACTGTAAGCGTGGGACATTGTATATTGAATAGTGATGTCTGTCCTATTGTCCCCACATGTGTATTGGCGATTTCCCTTTGTCCTGAGAGATAATTGAATGACTCCTCTGTTGTCTCCAGGACAGAAGACATTGTTTAAAACTATGTATTCTCCTGCCTGTGATTGATAATTACATCAACCCATTGTGTAAAGTAATTTTATCACAGGCAGAGGGGAGAATTTCAGAGGGAGTGTTTAAACTGTAAAGCTGTAAAGGATTGGCTGCTAGGTCATGTTCTCAGTTCCCAACCAGGATTTCAGAAGTGGTCTATTATCATGGCCACATGTAGCTTGGCCAAATTCAGCAGCACAGCCAACAGCAGACATTATGTTTAAAGGCCCAAATGTAACTCAACATGTTCAAAACAAATTCATAATTAAAAAATTAAATTAATATATACATTATACAAACTAGACAATAAATATCGATCAAATAAATATCAATAAATAACTAAAAAAGTAATTCATATAAAGATAAAAACAGAGGGAACAATTAAAAAACAACGGAATTTGGGAGGGAGAGCAAAGGAGAGGGATGGACAAGGGACCCTTCAGCGCCCTGAACCGACAGCGGGGGCCATGAAGTCACTGCCGATCCAGGACTCATTCATCTTAATGAATGTGAGTCTGTCCACGGAGTCTGTGGACAGACGGGTCCGCTTGTCCGTGATCACCCCACCTGCCGCGCTGAATGCCCGCTCAGACAGTACGCTGGAGGGAGGGCAAGATAGTAACTCCAGCGCATACTGAGCGAGCTCACGGCAGGTGTCCAGCCTGGCAACCCAGTACTCCATGGGGTCGTCGGTGGTCATGCTGTCAGAAGCACCGACCGACCCCATGTAGTCTGCCACCATGCGGGCCAGCCGCTGGTGGTGACTGATGCTGCTGCTGCTGGTACTGGGTCGCGCAGACTGGTAGAAGAGCCTCATCTCACCCAGAAGGTCACCTGCTCGGCTGGTGCTGGTGGTGCTGCTAGTGCCAGCCGCCTGCTGGGTGAGATGGGCGGGGAGAACTGGAGCTTCAGGCCGAGGGTTTGCCTCTTCCAGCCGGTGGATAAGACAGGCCCGCAATTTTTCGAGACGGGCCTGCCTCCGGCTGGCTGGGATGAACTGCTCCAGTTTCCCCTTGCAGCGAGGGTCTAAAAAGGGTGGCCAACCAAATGTCTTCCCTCTCCTTAAAATTTTTGATCCGGGGTCCCTCCGGAGGCATCGCAGCATATGGGCAGCCATGGGGAAGAGCACAGCCCGCTGTGACTCTCTTCACGACTGCCCGGGACCATGACCTCTTGGTCCTCCTGCTGCTCATGCTGCTGCTCCCGGTCGGAGATGCCCCACCCCCAGACTAACGGTGCCCCCAGCACCGGCTCTCCCTCCTGACCAGGCCCAGACTCCTGGACGTACACTGATTCCTCCTCCTCCTCATCCTCCTCGTCCTTGGCCTGGTCCTGGTGGAGCAAGGCCGCCTCATCTTGCTCCACCAAGGCACTCTCCCCAGCTTCGAGCAGGCGATCTAGTGTCCTGTCCAGCAGGAACACTAGGGGAGCACGTCATTCAGACCGACATGCTCCGCGCTGACCATCTTTGTCGCCTGCTCGAATGGGGCCAGCACGTGGCAGACCTGCTGTATCTGCCCCCACTCCGCATTGGTGATGTAGGGGAGTGGGTGTGATGGCCCTGAAGTGCCTAGGTCCAGCAGGTATTCCCTCACCGCCCGTCGCTGCTCCCACAACCTCTCCAGCATGTGGAGGGTGGAGTTCCACTGCGTCACACTGTCCACAATCAGCCTGTGGTGGGGCAGGCTGTTGTCCCTCTGTAGTTTGGACAGGGACGCGGCGGCAGTTGGGGAGCGCCTGAAGTGGCTGGCAATCCTACGTACCCTCAGCACAATGTCACTCAACCCTGGGTACGTACGAAGGAACTTCTGTACCACTAGGTTGAGGACATGTGCCATGCAGGGCACGTGGGTCAGACTGCCAGCATGAAGGACGGCGAGTAGGTTGCTGCCGTTGTCACAGACAACCATACCTGCTTGGAGCCTTCGGGGTGTCAGCCACTTCTGAACCTGAGCCTGTAGTGCGGACAGAACATCAGGTCCAGTGTGTCTCCGGTCCCCTAAGCTCACAAGCTGGAGCACGGCCTGGCAGCGGACGTGCCCCACACTTGCGTAGCAACGGGGACGCTTGCTGGGGGATCAGCAGCTGTGGAGACAGTGGCTTGCGGGAGAGCAGCAGTTCTCCCTGGACACCCCGGGCGGCACCACAAAATCAGATGCCGCCAATCCCTCCCTGGCGCCTCGGAGGGACACCCAATGGGCTGTGAAGCTTATATAGCGTCCCTGCCCATGCCTGCTGGTCCAGGCATCCATTGTGAGATGCACCCTGTCGCTGACAGCATGATCCAGCGACAGGGATACATTCCCGCACAATGTGCTGGTGAAGGGCAGGGACGCCGGTCCTGTCAAAATAATGGCGGCTGGGGACACGCCATCTGGGTTGGGCCTGCTCCAACATCTGCCTAAATGGATTGCTATCCACCAGATTGTAAGGCAGCAGATGTTGGGCGATAACCCTTGCCAGGAGCCCATTGAGTGAACGCACGCGACGGTCCCCGGGGCGAGGGCGCGGTGCGTTCAAAAGCATCTGGAATAGATGGCTGGCGCCGGACGGCAGAGGAGGGTGCAGTGGAGGCAGAGGTATGGCTGCCGGTACCAGTACCTCTATTAGAGGGAGCGGGGAGTGGGAATGAGTTGCTGGAACGGGTTGGGGTGGCTGCAGTACAGTGGCAGGAGCTGCTGTCTCCCGCACACTGCTGGTGGCGCTGCTGCTTTGACCACCCCGCATCTGTTCCCACTCCCGCCAGTGGTTGACTCCGGATGTGCTGGTTGAGGGCCGTGGTACCCAGCCGAGCCAAAGATCTCCCTCTCCTCACCCTGGCATTGCACAGCTTACAAATGCCAACTGTGACATCATCTGCTGCCAGGGTGAAGTAAGCCCAAACAGGCGACTTCCGCACCGACCTCCTGTCAGATGGAGTGGTGCTGGCTTGCGCCTGTTCGGGCTCGGTGCGCACAGGTGGAGCTGGCTGCTGCTGCCTACTCCTGCTGCCATTACCAGTGGAGCCCCTGACACTGGGCTCCCTGGTGACCTGGCGCACCATTTGCCTCGGGTGCCTACCTTCATCGGTGCTGCCGTCACCTGACAAAGGAGGTGGCACCCATTCGGGGTCACCCTCCTCTTCACCCCTGATATGTCAGACCCAAGGCCAACCTGTGGTGGACTGACGGGAACAGCTGACATGGAGCCCTGACCGGGCTCCGCTGTCCCTTGCTGGCGCCTGGGTCTGAATAGGTGCAGGGGTTGTGTGCCTAACACCACCTGCACCAGTTGGAAGGGATCTCATAGGGAGATTTATAGGCCCCTCCTCCTCCTCATCCCCAATCCCTTCCAACAGGTCCTGCCCATCCTGCAGGGCTGAACAGTATTTCCGCCTCCTGCATTGCCTCCCCCAAGATGTCCCTCTCAGTCTCAAAGTCTTCAAACATGAGAGGGGACAATTCTTGGGAGCTGGGGTTGGTTCTACAGGAGGCGGTGTGCTGCAGTTGCTGGCAGCCAGGGCAGAGGACTCCGTGGCACTCGAATCGGCCACGAGAGCCAAGACAGCCTCTGTATCCTGGGAAGTTATGGTGCCGGCTGCCACTTGCGAAAAAGTCACGGATCAGGCGGACACCCCTGCCACCTGCGCCTGCCTGTCCGTGGCTTGATGAGCGGCCCGTGCTGGGAGTGGTCCAGCGCGGGAACCAACTCCCTGTTACCCCGACCACGCCCACGACTGCCTGCACTCATACTGGGGATGAGGGGAAAACTTTATTGGGGTGGGGACGATGGGTGAAAAAAAGAAAGGACAAAAACTGTAACACACGACACTAAACACGTAAAACTATCAAAACTAAGACTAAACTAACAGACACAATTTTTTTTTAATTTTTTTTAACGGAGGACTGACAAAACTACACTAAACACAAAAACGTAAAACTTTAAAACTTTTTTTTTTTTTTTTACCTAAGACAGACACTAACTGACACAGAGACTAAAAACGTTTTTTATTAACGGATGACTAACAAAACTACACTAAATGCAAAACACTTAAAACGTACACTCAATATTTAACCTGACACAAACAGTAACTGACACACAGAGACTACAAGACGGGTTTTTTTAACGTAAGACAGAAAAACTACACTAAACACGTAAACCTATAACCTTTTTTTTGAAGTTTTTTGTTTTTAAACCTAAGACAGACACTAACTGACACACAGACAAAAAAAAAAGTTTTTTTCTTTAACGGAGGACAGACAGAACTAGACTAAACAAAGAACATATAAAACTTAATTATTTTTTTTTTCTTAAACTAAACACAGACACTAACTTAGACTAAAACACTTTTTAAAATTAACAAACAATGGAAAAAAAAAAAAAAAACACTAACTGGACGGACACTAACTGACAGACAAAACAGACAGATAGACCCTACACTATACTATATAAGTAACTAACCTGAACTACACCCTGCCCTGTAAAATCTAAACTTTAGTATTCCCTAACTGTAGCCCTAATACCTAACCTAAACTATCAAGCACTATCTATCTATCTATCTATCTATCTAACAGCTACCTACCTAACTCGATGCCCTACACTTAACCCTGCACTGAACCCTATCTGCTACACTAGGCCCTAACACTAACTATGTTTTTCTCCTAACTCTACTAAACTACCTCAAATTATTTCGACCCTATCAGCTATAAAACTAAACTACACTGTTCCCTAATCACTACTTGAAACTAACTAACTAGAATATTATAAATTAAATCAAGATTATATAAAACGCACAGCAGACAAAATAACACAGCTCCAAGCTCCAACAAATCCAACACCACAAAATGGCTGCTGGGTGATGTCGTCACTTATATAGTGAAGGGGTAGTCTAGTTTCCTATTGGTTGCTAGGGATGTTGCTAAGTTGTGATAAAGCCTTCTCATTGGCTATTCAAGCTAGGAGAAGGGAGGGAAAATGATAATGATGAGTCACCACATACATTGTAGAGAAAAAAATAAAATCGCATGGAGAGAATATATCACTATATTCTACATATTCGAAAATTCAAACAAACAAAACCTGTACGAAAATAGCTTGATGCACCTAAGCAGTTACAAAAATGCAAATATTGCATTCTAAATGACTCTAATTACTGAATACTGATGTATAATTTTCCTCTTTACTGTATTTTATGTCATGCGAAAATTCGGCAATTACATATGCGCGTGAATCGGATCGCATAATACAGTATACTATTAGGTTGGCTGGCTTGTTGGGGCGAATATAGAGAAGATAGCGAATATGCTACTATATTCGCAATATTCGTCTATTCAAGTAGACCAACCAACCCATTGAATGAACACAATATCATACTGCCCTTGTGCGGTGCGATTCACGCGCATATGTAATTGCCGAATTTTCGCATGATGTAAAATACAGTTTCCTACATAAAGACTAGAGGCAAATTATACATCACAGTCTGTGATGTATAATTTGCCTCTTTATGTAGGAAACTGTATTTCTACGGCATGCGAAAAATTGGCAATTACATATGCGCATGAATCGGATCGCACAATGCCAGTATACTATTAGGTTGGTCTGCTGGGTCGAATAGACGAAGATAAAGAAAATAGCGAATGTAGTGCTATATTCGCAATGTTCGTCTATTCGAGTAGACCAACCAAGACAACCCATGAAATGAACCTAATAGTATATTTCCCTCATGCGGTGCGATTCACGCGCATAGGTGATTGCCGATTTTTCGCATGATGTAAAATGAAGTTTACTACAAGAAGAGGCAGATTATAGATCACAGTAACAATTCTCATAACTGATTTCTAATTGTCCTCTGTATGTAAGATAGTTTGTGTAGTGCGAAAAATCGACAATTACATATGCGCGTGAATCGCATAGCATAAAGGGCAGTATACTATTAGGTTGGCTTGTTGGGTCGAATATAGAGAAGATAGCGAATGTAGTGCTATATTCGCAATATTCGTCTATTCGAGTAGACCAAGATAACCCATTGAATGAACACAATATCATACTCTAATGCTGTGCGATTCACGCGCATATGTAATTGCCGTTTTTTCGCACTACACAAACTATCTTACATACAGAGGATAATTAGAAATCAGTTATGAGAATTGTTACTGTGATCTATAATCTGCCTCTTCTTGTAGTAAACTGTATTTTACATCATGCGAAAAATCGGCAATCACCTATGCGCGTGAATCGCACCGCATGAGGGAAATATACTATTAGGTTCATTTCATGGGCTGTCTTGGTCGTCTCTCTCTAGGTCATAAGATCTAAGTAGAATTCGCATTGCGATTAATATAACCTGTAATGCTCGCATAGCGAATTCAACTTAGAGCTGGGTTCCTAAATGGTTGGCAATGGCTTACTAGAATATTACTATTATAACGAATTCACGAATATAGCACTATATTCACAATCTTCGTTATATCCCAGCAAGTAGCAAGTTCAACCAACCATTTGGAGCTCAGCTCAAAGTTTAATTCGCGATGCGAGTATGTTTCGCATCGCGAATTAAACTTTGAGTTGAGCTCTTAACAGTTGCATTGCTATAATTGACGAAGATTGAGGATATAGCGCTATATTCTCAATCATCTTCTAGCAGCAACCATGAGGATTGGAACTCAGATCCAAGTTTAATTCGCGATGCGAACATATGCGCGCATTGAGAATTAACGTCAGAGTTGGGTTGATGGATTCCCATTTACAATGAACACATAATTTCTTCCTGCTTAACTTGCTTGTGGGCCAATGACTCATTGGCCCACAAGAAAGAAGCAGGACAAGTCCTGTTTTCACTTTTCAGATATTGGAAAATGACGAATATTCGGATTAGCGAATATATAGCATCATATTCTAAATATTCGCAAATTCTCGAAGTTGCGATATTCGCGATAAAAATTCGCAATTCGAATATTCGCGCTCAACACTACTAATCTGCAACCATGCTCTAGTGGACTTGGAGGTATGCTTGGGATCATTGTCCTGTTGAAGGGTCCAACGCCTCCCAAGCCTCAAGTTTGTGACAGACTGCATCACATTTTCATCCAATATCTCCTGGTACTAAAGAGAATTCATGGTACCTTGCACACGCTGAAGCTTCCCTGTACCTGTAGAAGCAAAACAGCCCCAAAGCATGATTGACCCCCGCCATGCTTCACAGTAGGCAAGGTGTTCTTTTCTTCATAGGCCTCCTCCAAACATAGCGTTGATCCATGGGCCCAAACAGTTCTAATTTTGTTTCATTAGTCCACAGGACACTATCACAAAACTTTTGTGGTTTGTCCACATGACTTTTGCATACTGCAGTCGACTCGGCATACTTCAGTACCCGCATCTGACAAATCTTTTTTGGTTCCTCAGCATTCACACGGGGACTTTTCTCCACTTTGCACTTCAGGTAGCGCACAGCAGTTGAAGTCAGCATCTTCTTTCTGCCACGACCAGGTAGCGCTTCAACAGTGCCCTTTGCCTTGCATTTGCGAATGCTTCCTATGGTGTCTCTTGGTATGATTAACATCTTTGCAATCTTCTTATAGCCATTGCCCTTCCTGTGAAGAGAAATCACCTCTTCTCTTGTCTTCCTGGACCATTCTCTTGACTTCACCATGTTTGTAAACACACTAGTAAATGTCTAGAAGGAGCTGAGTATCACAGTCATTTTAAATCTGCCTAATTGGTGCTTATTATGCTTGATTGCTGCTCCTTGACATCCAGAGGTGTTTTTAATACCTGACCGAAAACACTTGAATGAACCTCTGTTCTTAAGAGTAGTAGTCTTTAAGGGTTGAATAATTGTGTCAACGAAGAAATCACAAAAAACCATTTAATACTGTATTACAAAAACAATTGATGTCATTTTAGTTGCATTTGGTTCTTTAAAAAGTCCTTGTAAGATTTCATTCTGAACACAATTACAAATCTACACTAAATTCCCTAAAACCCTTTACAGCATTGGGGGTTGAATAATTTTGAACACAACTGTACGTCTGCAGTTGAGGTTACTAATCCTGAAAGCGAGATGGAGAAGACCTGCCCAGGAAAGAAGAAGACGCCGGTATTGGGTCCACCCAATAAGTTCCAAGTATTTGGAGCTTCGTGCTCATCCCGAAATTTTTTAGAATAATATGCGCATGACTGTCGAAAGTTATTATCAGCTACTGCAGCGCATTTTGACAAGCATCGTAAGACAGGATACCCGCTACAGAAGGGCAATTTCTCCTGCAGAGCGGCTAATGGTGACAAAAAGGTAAGGATTGTTGTACTGTTTTTTTGGTACAGCTGTACCAAATCTGTCATTGCTGCATTACCAGTATCGGATGGGAATTTCGACTATCTCCGGTATAGTCTGTGATACTTGTCGTGCCTTGTGGGAGGTATTGCACGAGGATTACATCCCACATCCAACTACAGAACAGTGCTTTAGTTTGTAGACAAGTTCCTGGAAATCTGCCAATTCCCCAATTGTGTCGGAGCTATGGATGGGAAACATATGCAGATTGTAAAACCTTGCCACAGTGGCTCAGAATTCTTCACTACGAAAAATATTTCTCAATCTTGATGGCCATTGTGGATGCTGATTACCGGTTTGTTGCCATTGACATTGGAGCTTCTGAGTTTTCAAAAACTCAGCAATGGGATGCCTCCTGTATTTAAAGGACTTTGGAGACCTTTGTACTGATGGACCTCCATTGCCATTTGGGTAAGTAGGGCACGAGGCGTTTTAAATGTGCGAGAACCTCATCAAGCCGTACTCTAACCGTGACTTGAACACTGCAAAGTGTTTAACTACAGACTGACATGACCTGGACGACTGGTGGAGTGCGCCTTTGGCATTTTAGTTGCCAAATGTTATATTCTCAAAGCCATAAATCTTAAGGTTGAAACCATAGACGATATAGTTAAAGCCTGTGTAGTTCTACATAACTATGTTTTATCAGAGGAACCACTGCGCCTGGACCCTCAACAGGTTGATTGCACACTCACCAGGCTGCCACATCTGGGGTATCGTTCAAACCTTCCCGCGGCCCGAATGAGGGATAGTTTTGCCAATTATTTTGTTTCTGAAGCAGGCAGAGTGAGTTGGCAGGATAATGTTGTTTAATTGTTTAAACTGCTTGATCTTCTATTAAATCAAAGTTTTTTTGGGAATAAACTGTGCCTTCTTTTTACTCGGCCCCAAGAATGCATCTGCTACACTGGTGATATATTTTATTTTTTTCACACAAGCTAATGCCACCCATGACGTCTGGATTTTGTGCATGGCATAGTTCACGCTGCAGCATCACTCTTGTGAACATGCACATGGTCAAGATCCTCATGGGTGGCATTAGCTTGTGAACTAAACGTGAAGGGTAGTAGCCACACATATGATTATTAAAGCGGGTGTCTCCTCTTAGACATTGGGTGCATATTGCTAGGATATTCCCTCACTATAGGTGCGGGTCTCAATGCTGGGACCCGCACCCATATCGGTGACCAGGGGCAGAGTGAGCGGTCGGGCATTTCGGACATGGTCCAAAGGTCCGGCTTTAAAGGAGGCCCGAGGCGGCAGGTCACAGGTAGATGAACGCTTCCACTTTGAAAGCGTTCATCTCCATAGTCATCTGTATCGCCGTCCTCAGGACAGCGATACAGATGGCTGTGCTGTAGGGGCACGGGAGGGAGAGGTGACTCCCTTCCCTGTTCCTCTGATAAGCTGCAGGCCTTGTGCTGGCAGCCTATCAGAGGCCGGTGCAAGCGATGCGATAATGTTGTTGCGCCACCTGAGCCGTACAGCGCGGGACACAGGCTGGAAGAGGCCTGCATCGCAGCAGAGGTAAGTAAGCGTTTTTTTTTTTTTTTTATACCGGACCATCTCTTGAGGGGAGGGGGTAAAGAGAGGCACTTGTTGCTGGCATATGGAGGGGAGACAGAGAGGAACTTGGCACTTGTTACTGGCACATGGGGGGGGGGGCACTTGTTACAGGCACATTATTATGGGGCACTATGGGGGGCTTCTACTGAGGCCACAAAAAAGGGGTATTTTATATGGGGGGCTCTGTGTGGTACTAGTATTATCAGGGGTATTATCTGTTTCTGCAGTATAGTATTGGGGGCACAGTGGTATTGTATAGTATTGGGTGTAGTAGGATGATTTGTCCAGAAGATTAAAAGATGATGGAAAAGTAGTAAACTAAGATTTTTTTTGTTGTCAAACTGCAGAGATGGAAAATGGCGACAAAATGGTAGTCTGGTCTGAAAGGAGAAGACGAGGACAGAGAACATATACATCAAAGGAGATGTCACTGTATGTAAGATGTATGGGACACTGTATTTCTGTAGTGATGGGATCAGGGGCATAACGATCGTGGTGCAACCGTTACCCGGGGGATAGAGGTTGGATATGGGTGTGGCTGGGCAGAAAATGGGCGTGGATGGAGCTGGAACATGGGTGGGGCCTGGAAGGGGGCTCTTGATTTATTTTGCCCGATGGCCCTTAGGGCTCTCAGTCCGCCCCTGTCGGTGACATAGCCACAAAAGGTAAGTTTGCTGGAGGAGTCTGGTCCGGCCACCACCAAGCGCTTTCTCCATAGAAGTGAATGGGAGTGCACCGCACATAACCGGCCACTGCTTCCATTAACTTCTATGGGCCCAAAGGAAACAGCCTATCCAGCGCTTGACTATTTTTGGAGGACCCATAGAAAAGCAATGGAGGGGATGATGTGCCTGCTCAGTGCACTCACCAGCACTTACATTTTCTCAATATAGGTGTGTGTACATGCGCTGGTACGCAAATATAAGATATAAGTCAATGGTGGCATATCCTAGCGATATGCCCCCATCGTCTTTGTTGAGACAGCCCCTTTCAGCTATTGGCCCTTCCTCAATATTGAAAGACACCATTGTGTTTTTGTTGTTTGATAACATCACACAATCTGCCTTGTCCCGAGAAATAATGCTTGTTAAAGGGGTTTTCCGGGTTCAGAGCTGAACCCTGACATATTTTCACCCAGACTACCCTACTAAGCTGAGCTGAATTGCGCAGAGGCATTTTATGGAGATTCGGTGACGTACTGGGGTCTCCATAGCGCTGCCAGGCGGAGGTTTGTGCCCATCAGTGAGACCTGTGACATCAACAGCACTGATGGGCAGGCTAATTCAGCGCTAAAGCCTACCCATTAGAGCCAGTGACATCACAGGGTTCACTGATAGGCACATACCTCCTCCAACCAGTGTGTTATTGCAAGCCCTTGCCCTGCCTGATCCTACACAGGGCAAGGGAGAGCATTTGAGCATGAAATGCTCCGTTGATAACATCAAGGTGCCAGGGTGAAATTCTGTGTAGGTCCAGCTTCAGCTCTGAACCCGGACAACACCTTTAACATCAGC
Source organism: Bufotes viridis (assembly GCA_033119425.1). Lineage (NCBI taxonomy): Eukaryota > Metazoa > Chordata > Amphibia > Anura > Bufonidae > Bufotes > Bufotes viridis. The sequence goes on along the minus strand of JAKVIS010000150.1, from coordinate 110,966 downwards.
ATGTCCCTTGAGTGCCCCATGTGCTAATCACACTAGTGATGTGAGAGCATCATCTGGAAATCAATAACTAAAACAGTGAAATTTTAATTTAGCGCTCTGTAGTTAATTCCTGATTATACTGATTCACATAGACCGTGACTCCCACAAGGGCTCATGTGAAAGGGTACAAGATTGAACGATGAACAAGCATTTGCTAAAGAGCTAAAAAATAGCCCATTATTGATCGTGCAAAATGATCAGAGTTCAGCCACTTTTGGCACTACTGCCGTTTGAAACTAAAACTCCCAAGGGTGTTATAATGCAGAGTAAGCGAGCCTATGGGCATTTTACTTTCACAGCAAAACACACACACACACAAAAAAAACAACAACTAACTGCTGAAACTTGGAAGGGGAGGTAGACCGTCGCTGTGGAACTGTCTTGGACTGGCAATGCTAGCCCCCTGTCCTCCATGTAGGCTCAATAAAAATGATGGGCCCAAGGAAAGGATGCAGGGCAAATTTGTGAGGTGTGGAGAGAGGAAGGGTTTGAACTGGAGGGTTCCTGAGCATATGTGGAAGATGGAGTTTGGAAAGAACTGGTGGACTCTGAGGCCTTTAGAAAATTTGTGGCCGTTGGCACACCGCAATGGAAGACCCCGTAAGGAAATATTTCTCCCAGAAAGGCATCCCAGACCTGGGCCACGTTCAGCCGCAAGTAAATATATCTCTGGCACACAGTGTTGGTGCCAAGATACATCTGACCACAGACACATGGTCTAGCAAACACAGGCAGGAAGGTACATAACTTTTAATGCCAACTGGGTGAACCTTCTGACGGTCATCAAGTATTTCACTCGTGGCTCCCATGTGGATATGGTGTTACCCCAAGGATTGCATGCAGGCATGCCTCTTCTTCTCCTCCTCCATCCTCTGTCTCCTCCTCGGCTGACTCCTCCTTTTCCACTGCTACCACCTCTTCCGCTGCGCCCCCAAGCTCCCCAAAACTTATTTGACCTGCCAGGTGACTAGAGATGTTGCGAACATAAAATTTCCCGTTCGTGAACTGTGAGCGTGAATTTATGCAAAAGTTTGCGAACGTGCGAACAGGCGAACCGCCATAGACTTCAATAGACAGGCGAATTTTAAAAACCACAGGGACTCTTTCTGGCCACAATAGTGATGGAAAAGTTGTTTCAAGGGACTAACACCTGGACTGTGGCATGCCGGAGGGGGATCCATGGCAAAACTCCTATGGAAAATTATGTAGTTGACGCAGAGTGTGGTAAGTTGAATTCGCAATGCGATTAATATAACCTGCATTAATCGCATTGCCAATTCAACTTAGAGCTGGAGTTCTAATGGTTGTATTGCTAGAATATAACGAAGATTGAGAATATAGCGCTATATTCTCAATCTTCGTTATATTCTAGCAATGCAACTCATTAGAACTCAGATCTAAGTTGTAATCACAATGCGATTAATACAGGATATATTAATCGCATTGCAATTACAACTACTAACACTGCAGCTTCAGAATGAATCTAAGATGGATGCCGTCCTTTTTTTTGATAGGAGTTGGGAGGGTCTGGGAGGGAGACTGATGTACTAGCCCTAAAAGGGCTTTTTGGGGTGCTGTCAGGATGCTGTCCTTACAGCAGAGATCAGATGAGTCTTTCAGGACTGGAGTGGACACTGAATACACTAGCCTAGCTATCGATTTCCCTATTAAATCAGCAGCAGCTACACTGTCCCTCCTCTCACCAAGACTGCAGGTTCTGAATGAATCTAAAATGCATGCTGTCCAGGAGATGGGAAGGTCTGGGAGGGAGGGTATGCTGCTGATTGACTTAAATGTGTCTGTTGACTGTGAGGTACAGGGTCAAAAGTTTACTCAATGATGACGAATAGGGGTGGACCGAACATCGCATATGTTCACCACGCAGTGGCGAACACGCACAAGCTGTTTTCAGCCAGGAACTGTCCGCTGGTGTTTGGGACATCTTATTTGCAAATTCAACTTAGGCTACATGCACACGACCGTTGCCTGCCCCGCGTCCGCTCCTCCTTGAAATTTTGCGTCCGTCAAAAAAAGCGGATGACGGACCGTTTTTTGACGGATCCGATTTTTATGGCAGATCCATTTAAAAATTGCCTATCCTTGTCCATAAACGTGAAAAAAATAGGACATGCACTATTTTTTGACGGAATGAAAACACGGATCACGGATGCGGAACAAAACGGTTGGCCATCCGCATTTTTGACGGACCTATTGAAATGAATGGGGAAGCATCCTATCCGTGAAAAAACGGAACGGACGCGAGAAACAAACAACGTTCGTGTGCATGAGGCCTTAGAGTTGGGTTCCTAATGGTTGTATTGCTAGTATATAACGAAGATTGAGAATATAGCGCTATATTCTCAATCTTCGTTATATATTCTAGCAATACAACCATTAGGAACCCAACTCTAAGGTGTAATCGCTATGCGATTAATATAACCTGCATTAATCGCATTGCGAACTTAACTTAGAGCTGGGTTCCTAATGGTTGTATTGCTAGAATATAGCGAAGATTGAGAACATAGCGCTATATTCGTTATATCCGTCAATTCTAGCAATACAACCATTAGGAACTCAGATCTAAGTTGAATTTGCAATGCGATTAATACAGGTTATAGTAATCGCATTGCGATTACAACTTAGATCTGAGTTCCTAATGGTTGTATTGCTAGAAATGACTAATATAACGAATATAGCGCTATATTCTCAATCTTCGTTATATTCTAGCAATTCAACCATTAGGAACCCAACTCTAAGTTAAATTGCAATCGCGATTAATGCAGGTTATATTAATCGCATTGCGTTACAATTACTAACACTGCAGCTTCAGAATGAATCTAAGATGGATGGCGTCCTTGCTTTTTGATAGGAGGTGGGAGGGAGGGTATTCTGATTGGCTGGAATGTGTCTGTGTCTGACTGTGAGGTACAGGGTCAAAGTTTCCTCAATGAAGTATAGGGGCGAAAGCGAACATCGCATATGTTTGCCTGCCGCGGTGGACGTGAACAAGCTATGTTCGCCGGCGAATAGTTCGGGACATCTCTACAGGTGAGACGTTGCCATGCTGTGCTGCGGCTGTTGTGCCTGGAAGCATAGAGCCACACCGGTCCTGCACTGCTTTCAGCTCTGCAGTCACAGGGCGATCAGTGGCTAACCCCGCTTAATTTAACAGTTGGTAAAGTGGTGTGCGAAAATGGTGCCAATCTGCTGAGCGTGCTGAAACAGGGCAAAATGACACACGTGCCATGCATGGCACTTGCCCTGAACCTAGTCATGCAGTGATTTGTTGCCACATAGCCCGGGGTGCAGGACGTCTTGCAGCAGGCCAGGAAAATCTCTGGCCATTTTATAAGATCTTACACGGCCATAGCTTGCCTTGCCGACGTTCAGCTGCGACACCACTTGCCCATCAGGCGTCTGATTTGTGACAGCCCAACGTGCTGGAACTCTACCTTGTATATGGTTGATAGCCTGCTCCAGCAGCAACGTGCCGTTAATGACTACCTGTACGAACTCTGCAGCAGGACAGGACAGGTACTGGGGAACTTGATTGTTTTTCACCGCACCAGTGGATGCTCATGCGCGACGCATGCAGACTTCTGCGCCCATTTGATGAGATTACCAAACTGGTTAGTCGCAGCCAGGGCACCATCAGTGACATCGTACCTACGCCTTCTTTCTGGAGCGTGCATTGCGTCGTGTCATTGATCAAGCCGAGCAAGAGCTGAAAGTTGAGGAAGTAGCAATGCTGAATGAACTCCCAGGGGGCTACTCCATCTGAGATAAGTGAGCAGGAGTCTGAAAAGGCGTCAGAGGAGGATGGTGGCTGGGGGAAGGAGGAGGAGGAGGAGGAGCAAGAAGAGCAGGAATTGAGAGTGACTTTAATCTTTTCGGGGATCCCTGGTGTTGTCTATGGCTGGGGGGAGGACACCGAGGATTACATTCTGGGTGATAAGCAGGAGCCAGGGCAGTCCACCTCTTTCAATTTAGTGAAAATGGGGGCCTTCAAGTTCCAGTGTTTGAAGAGTGGCCTCCGTATAAAAAGCACAAAGTGCAAGGACCATTACTGGGTGGCAACGTACTTAGACCCCCGATACATACACAAAATGGCAGACATATTACCAGCATCACAGAGGGCTGGCAGAATGTAGCATTTCCTGGCATTGCTGCAAAAGATGCTGCATTTTGCTGTTGCGGGCTGTGGCAGAGGAATTGCCACCCACAGCTAAAAAGGTGTGGGTACCAATCCTACCGCACCTGCAAGAAGAGGGCGCTTTGAAGATGTGTTGCTCACTTCTGATATGAGATCATTCATGCAGCCAACCCATCGATAGCCGCCCTCTGGATCCAGCCTCAGGGAACGCCTTTACTGACAGATGTCCAACTACACTGGGTTATCGGCCAATGTGGACGCTCTGAAAAGTGAGGAACCCATGGACTACTGGGTGTGCAGGCTTGACCTGTGGCCAGAGATGGCACAATTTGCCATGGAACTCTCTGCTTGCCCCTCGTCGAGTGTACTGTCCGAAAGAACGTTGAGAGCAGCAGGGAGCATCATGACCGATATGCGCACTCACTTGCTCACACATATCCACTACCACCCAAAACAAAGAATGCTCCTTGTATTATGTATATACACTATTTTGTGGAAGCAGGTATATTGTAGGCCTCAATCAATATTTGGTGGAAACAGGTATATCAAACCCCTTAATCAGTATTTTGTGGATGCACGTATATTGCAGCGCTTAATCAGTATTTTGTGGATGCAGGTATATCAAACCCTTTAATCAGTATTTTGTGGAAGCAGGTATATAGAACCCCTTAATCAATATTTCGTAGAAGCAGGTACATCGCCCCCTCAATCAGTATTTTGTGAAAGCAGGTATATCACACCCCTCAATCAATATTTTGTGGAAACAGGTATATTGCAGGCCTCAATCAATATTTGGTGAAAACAGGTATATCACACCCCTCAATTATTTTTTTTGCCACAACAGTTATATCACACCACCCTGTTTATTTGGGGAAACAGGTATATCGCAGCCCTCAATCAGTATTTTGTGAAAGAAGGTATATCACGCCCCTCAAATCAGTTTTTTTTGGGGCAACATGTATATCACACCAGTTGCAATTGGTTATTTCAATAGCGTTTGTCCCTCTATATGCCTCACGTGTATCGCAGCAGAAACGCACACAACTTCTGCACAATACAAATGCACTATAATATACTTTCTATGTTAGAAAGTATATTATAATTGTCAAACCTCTCAGTATATCACACCTATCGATAGCACACTTATTTCAGTCCTTAAAAGGTCTTTTGTGGCCCTATTACTAGCATTTGGTGTCCCTAACAGTCTGTCCCTGCTCCAAAGAACCTCTGCCTACACTGGCAAAACAAAGAACGCAAAATGGCTACCAGATCGGGTTCTGTTATAGGGTGGGGGGTCCATGTGCTGAAATGTCTCATTTGGCTCTCCTGTCCCACCTGATGGATTTGTCATGGGTCAAAGTTTGGCCCAATTTAAAAGAATATGGCGTTGGTGGACACTGCCATATGTTCGCATGTTCCGTGAATCGCAAACACGCAAAGTTAGCCGCAAAACCACCGCCGGGTGAACTGCAAGGCCATCTCTACCCAAGATGGATCTCACAAATGGAAAGCCAAAACGCGAGTGTGAAAGTAGGATAACCCACCCTGTATTCTAGAGAATAAGGAAAATAGTATATGCTAGATTAGTAGGGGTTTATTTTTATTATTTACTTATATATTGCATCAGATAACATTTATATGGAAATAGGTTGTATGGGGATAAATTGTATTATGAGATGCATGTCCTGGAAGAAGCTTGCAGAAAGTTATTGATCAGTTTGATTACTCAGCATGTCATATGGGGTTTTGGCATGTTATATGCAATTTAAAACTTCCATTTTTCTAAGTATAAGTATAAGAAAAGATTTTAGTTGAAATACTATCACTGTCTAGCCTGCACTATATTCTTATTATCTTCAATCTTAGGAGAAGATCGAATGCATTTGGAAGTGGGATTTGCGTGGAATTACAAGACTCAGGCTTAATATCAGCTGCAATGAGTTCAGCTATTAGAGTTGTGTTTTGAAAAAAATAAAATAAAATGGTCTAGACTGGACTTTGATTTGGTACCATAGGTAATTCCTTCAAGACCGAGTCAGTTTTCATTTTGCTGCCCAGGTCTATTTTGCAAATCTGAAATTTGTTACTTTATGTGCTAATAACTTTGTCATTCTTTTACTTAGGGTCTACCGATTCCGAGTTGTTTTTCTCATGACACATTGTACTTCATGTTATTGGCAATTAGCAATTTTCTAAATTTGAATTTTTATGCTTTTAAAACAGATAGTAATAGCTTAGAAAAATAGTTACTAATCGACATTCTCCATAAGCCTACTTTATGTTGGCATAATTTAGGAAGTTAGAAGGCCTAGAATTTTAGAAGCAATTTTTTTAAATTTTCAAATAAATATCCAAAATTGGCTTTTTTAAACCACCTATTTGGTTATAAAGTGATTTTGAAGAGCTTACATAACATAAACCACCCATAAATTACCCCTTTTAGAAATGATACCCCTCAAATTATTCAAAACTGATTTAACAAACTTTGTTAATCCTTTAGGATAACAAAGTTAATGTAAAGGAAAATTAGGTGAAATTTAAAAATTTGTTCTTTTACACATTTTCTATGTTGATCCATTTTACCTGTAACACAGCAAACGATAACAGCAAAATAAACCCAAATATTTATTACGTTGATTACCCAGTTTACAGAAACACCCCAAATGTGGTCACAAACTGATATGTGAGCACACTGCAAAGCTCAGAAGGGAAGGAGTGCCATATAACTTTTGGAGGGCAGATTTAGATGCAATGGTTATTGGGTGCCATGTCACATTTGAAGAGAGTTAAGTACCCCTACAGTTAAAACTCCCAAAAAGTGACCTATTTTGGAAACTACACCCCTCAGGGAATTTATTGAGGAGTACTGATGAGCTTTGACCCTGCTTCCCCCGATGTTTTAAGCTGAAAAATAGGACCTCAAATTTGTTATGCATTTCTCCTTAATACAGCAACACTCCATATGTGATCATAGCTTGCTTTTTGGGCAGGCTGCAGGTTTCAGAAGCAAAAATAAGGACAAAGTGTATTTAAGGCCTAGTTTGGTGATTTTACAGCAACTTCAGAGGCTCTGAGGTTACATAAAAAGAAACCTCCAATCAGTATCCCTATTTTAGAAACCAAACCCCTGACAGAATTTACCAAGTGGTTTAATAAGCATTTTAAGTCTCCTGGTGTTTTGCAAAAATTAATTGACAACAGATGGTGCAAAGTGAAAATTGCTATTCTCTATACAGATATGGCATTTCAATGCCCAATACGTTGATGCCCAGTATATTCCAGTGTGAAAAGCAAGCCCTAATAGTACTATGCCATGCTTCCTGGTTTTATAAACACCCTAACTGTGGCCCTAATCTTTTGTCTGGACATACAACAGGATTTAGGAGTAAAAGAGCACCATGTGAATTTGAGGCCCAATGTGATGATTTACACATCTTGTGCTGACAAATGTAGAGGTTCTTGGGTGAAATAAAAATAAAACCAGAAAGTGACCCCCTTCAAGGTGTTAACTGGTCAAGTGATTGTAAGCCCTCGCTGGCAGGGTGCTCTCTCCTTCTGTATCAGTTTGTAACTCATCTTGTTCATGCTTCATACATTTGTTTTGTATTATGTATGTACACCACTTTTCATATGTACAGCGCCATGGAATGAATGGCTTTTTAATAATAAATAATAAAAATAATAATTTTGATGCCACAGGTATTTTGCAGAAATTAATGTGCAGTATACTGTGTAAGCGAAAACTGTATATTTTCAACAGATATGGCATTTCAGTAGCCAATATACTGAGCCCAGCTGGTGTCATCTAAGACAAATCTTGCACTTTAAATTGTTAGTTAGTTTCTACTGGATACTGAAATGTCATAAATATGGACGTTAACTGCTGTTTGGGTACACTGCAGGGTTCAGAAGGGAAAGACCACCTTCTGGATTTTGCAGCACAGATTTTGATATATTGGTTTATGAGAACCATGTTAGCTTTTAGCAGCCTCAGTGGTACCAGTAAAGCTATTTTCTCAGAACCATACTTTTATTTTTTCTCAATGGAGCTGTGTGAGGGGTTATTTTTTGCAGGATGAGTGCCATTATCATTGGTTCTATTCTGGAGCACATACAGCTTTTTGATCACTTTTTAGTTTGCTTTTTGGGCAGCAGGATAAAGAAATGGAAGCAATTCTGCCATTGCTTTTGGGTTTTGTTATTGCACACCATGTGTGCAATGTTATCTTTATTCTTCTGGTTGGTTTGATTACAGTGACACCAATTTTATATAGTTTTTTTTTTTTTTTTTTACTTTAACACTTTACACCAAAGCCTTTAGTAAAAAATGTTTTCTACATTTTAATTTCCTGGTAGACATATTTTATTTATTTTTCTGGCAATGATCTTGTGTGAGGGCTCATTTTTTCTGGAATGAGGTGATGATTTCAATGGTACCATTTTGGTGCACGTAGTACTTTTTTGATCGATCGATATTACATTTTTTGTGAGGTGACCCAAAGTGGCTGTTCTGGCACGTTTTTATTTACTTTATAATGACATTCAGTTAATGGGTAGATCATGTGATATTTTAATAGAGCCATTTGTTTATAGACAAGCGAAATCAAATATGTTTACTTTTTAATTTTTTGTTAAAGGGGTTCTCCGGGCTCTCCTAAAAATATTAGGCCAGAATCTAAACTGTGGAGAGACATACTCACCCCCAGCAGGAGCATTTCCAGGATCCTATTCAGGGTCATGTGGCCTCTCCTAGAGCAATTCCATGTCTTCCAGTCCATTTCCATTGTCTTGGATGCTGTAAATGGCAATGGGGGCACTGTGGATGGCATTTGGGGCATTGTGGATGACAAAGGGGCACTGGATGGCATTTGGGGCACTGTTGATTCAATTAGCTGCATTATGGATGGCACTGGAGGTATTGTGGTTGGCACTGTGGATGTCACTGTTATGGGAGCACTGTGGATGGCAATTGGGACATTGTTAATGGTCTTTGGGGCACTGTGGATAGCACTAGCAGCACTGTGGATGGCAATGCAGCACTGTGCATGGCAATGGGGGCACTGTGGATTGAACTAGCTGCATTATGGATGGCACTGGAGGGCATTGTGGATGGTACTGTTATGGGAGCACTGTGGATGTCACTATTATGGGAACTGTAGATGTCACTGTCATGGGGGCACTGTAGATGTCACTGTTATCAGGACTCAGAATGAGTGATAGGGCTAATGCAAATGACCGTGATCAGCCTAGGGATCTATGCCCCAGTTTATGTGCCAGACACATTTTCCAGGCCGACCAAGTCTTCCCTGACCCGATCTGACTGTATGATAGTAATTTATGATACAACCAGTCTTTATCTGACTGCGGGATTAAGGGTTACATTCGCCTGCCCTTTGTTTCTTTCAGCTCTGGCTAAAATTGTTTAGTGTGCTTTGTTTAACTTTTATTTCTTCTAAGGTGTGTTAACCCTTTCTTGACCAGAAAATCATTTTTTGTGTTTACATTACTCAATCCCTGCCTTCCCGAAGTAATATTTTTTTATTTTATTTTCTGCTCATTTAGCCATATGAGGACTTGTTTTTGTAGGACAAGTTGTACTTTCTAATGTCACCTTTTAATAGTTTGAGTGCAAAGAGGACGTTGTGCCCATCAGGATTGAAGAAAGTGCGCCAATTCTTGCATGCTGGAGTGCTACATCATCACGCTGGCAGGGTGACATCAGTCAAGATGTGGTGGTGGCGTTTAAATCAAGATGTCTGCAGTGGCCTCTCGGCAATCAAATGGATGATGCGAGTGCATATATTTTTGTTTTAACCCCTTATCAATCCCGGATAGGTTGAATGTGACTCTTAGATGCTACGATCAGCGTTGAACGCGGCATCTTAGAGGTTAAATGATGGGCGTGAGTACGATCGCCATTCCCTGTCATTGCATCCACCTCATACAATGAAATGCAATTCCATATGAAGAAATTTGTAACTAATCGAATTTCTTGATGAAATTCGGCAAAGCAACTGAATCGTTAATTTCTAATAATTTGTTTTCCTTAGTCCTAACAGCAACACAGATGGGGTTAACCACCCCCTTGGACTGGTAGGACCAGCGTGAATGTTTAATGAGCCCAGGACTAATAACTCAATTTAACAATTAAGTATCTCCTTAAAAGAGGCTGTCAACCCCAGCCCACTGTGTTATAGCAAGAAAAAAAAAAAAACTAGACATACTAGGGTGGAAATTTGGTGCTGCTGTTAGGACTAAGGGAAAACAAATTATCATTAGAAATTAACGATTCCCTTATGTCCTACCAGCAGCACAGATGGGGAGATAGCAATAAGAAAACCCATAGGGAGGGCCTTCCTGCCTGGCAGAACTAAGAATAGTCTGCCCAAAGGCCAAAACTCAGCTAGTCTGGCATCTAGTCTATAATGGGAGATAAATGTCGATTCAGAGCTCCAGGAGGCAGCTTTGCAAATCATGTCGAGAGGCAGAAGACTCCTCTTGGTAAAAGAAGTAGCCACGGCTTTAGTAGAGTGGGCTTTCACAAGTTCCGGATGGTCAGAGATTGGGAAATAAAGGATTCCTAAATAGCCTCCTTAATCCACCGACTGATGGAAGGTTTGGATGCCTTACAGCCTTTAAACTTACCGGCAACAGGATTAGCAGATTCTCATTTTTCCTGAACTCCATTGATCTATCCACATAGATCTGGAGACATCTCGAGACGTCCAGAGGATATCTAGCAGGTTCCTCGGAGGAGGTGGTAGATGTCGACAGAACCGGGAGTAATATCACCTAGTTGATGTTCTGGAAGGAAGGAACTTTAGGCCTAAAATACGGGAAGAATCTAAGAAGGACCCGGTCATTTAAGAAGATGGTATAGGGCTCATGTGCTAAGAGAGCTTGAAGCTCAGAGACCCTCTTGGCCAAAGTCACTGCAAGGAGAAACACAAACTTCCAAGTGACGAACTTGATGTCCATCTCCTCTAACGGTTCAAAGGGGGGAGATGCTAACCCCCTGAGAACTACTGAAAAACCCATTGAAAAATGGGTCTCCGTACTGTAGGCTTTAATCTTTCAGCTCCTTTAAGGAACCGTTTGATCAGCGGGTCCTGAGAAAAAGCCGGAATTAGACTTACAGGTAATTCATTTTCCATGAGATCACCACGACGGCCATACAAGAAGAATGACCCCTGATCTCTGTAGGGGCAGGAGGCAGAGAAAGGTTTAAATACCCCCCTCCCACCACCAAACACCAGTGCTTCCAAAATACCAGAGCAAAAGGTGGTGGTTACGCACGTGAAAGAAAAATAAAGTAGGAGAAGATATTACTTCATATCAACCCCCAAAGGGAGAGAAAAATGGGCAGTCATGGTGATCTCATGGAAAATGAATTGCCGGTAAGTCTAATTCCGGCTTTCCATAGCATTACCACGACGGCCATACAAGGAGATATATCAAATATGAACATTAAGGGGGGACAGACTGGAGGACTTTCCGTCCAAAAGACATATCTGTTTTCTTAAAAAGATACAGCCTGTAATGTTTGGCAAACGTATGGATACTGGACCAAGTGGCTGCCTTACAAATCTCCTCTAGGGAAACACCTGCTCTTTCAGCTTGGGAAGAGGACATTGCCCTAGTTGAGTGGGCCTTGATTTTATCAGGACAAGATAGATTATAAAGGGAATAACAAAGCGATGGGAGTCTTGATCCATCTTGCAATTGATGATTTGGAGACCTTCTGGCCTTTGTTTCTACCTCCAAATTAAACAAACAATCCGATTTCCTAAAATCTCTAGTGGCATCTAAGTAGTCAAGGACTGCATGTCTAACATCAAGGGAATGAGGGATGAACTCCTAATCACTTGACCTATTGCTGGGTAGAGAAGGTAAGGTGATCTCTTGGTCCTTATGAAATTTAGAGACTACTTTTGGAAGAAAACATGGGTCTAGTTTTAGAACTATCCTATCGTCTAGAACTTGAAGGTAGGGTTCTCTGACTGATAGTGCCTGAAGCTCACTGATCCTTCTAGCTGAGGCTATTGCCACCAAGAAAGCGGTCTTAAAGGTCTTCAGTTTTAAAGAACAGTCGGTCAGAGGCTCGAATGGTGACTGACAAAGTCCTCTCAGGACGATATATAGATCCCAGGTGGGGAGTCTAGAGATGGCCCGAACTATCCGCCGGCGAACAGTTCACCGGCGAACATTGCTTGTTCGCGTTCAACGCGGCGGGCAAACACATGCGATGTTCGGTCCGCCCCCTATACATCATCATTGAGCAAACTTTGACCCTGTACCTCACAGTCAGCAGACACATTCCAGCCAATCATCAGCATACCCTCCCTCCCAGACCCTCCCATCTCCTAAACAGCATCCATTTTAGATTCATTTGGAATTTGCAGTCTTAATGAGAGGAGGGACAGTGTAGCTGCTGCTGATTTAATTGGGAAATCGATAGCCAGGCTAGTGTATTCAGTGTCCACTCCAGTCCTGAAAGACTCATCTGATCTCTGCTGTAAGGACAGCATCCTGACAGCACCCCAAAAAGCCCTTTTTAGGGCTGCAACATTAGTCTGCTTTTTTTTTCTCTCCATATATATATTGCAGTTGCCTGGCCTGCCCGTGTGTGCAAAGCTGCAGGCCCACAGACTGTAGTGTGCCCACTGCCAGTGCCCACCCCTGTCATCCCGTGTGGCACAAGACATTTTTCCTCAAAAAAGGCATTTCATTTTTACACTTTAGTGTAATTTCAGTTGATTGCCTGCTAGTGTGTGTCAGGCCGACTTCCACTGACTGTAGTGTGCCCACTGCCAGTGCCCACCCCTGTCATCCCGTGTGGCACAGGACTTTGCATCAAAAAAGGCATTTCATTTTTACACTTTAGTGTAATTTCAGTTGCTTGCCTGCTAGAGTGTGTCAGGCCGACTTCTACTGACTGTAGTGTGCCCACTGCCAGTGCCAACCACTGATACTGGGTGGCACAGTAGCTTGCCGATAAATAAGGCATTTACTTTTAGACAGTAGTCTAATTTCAGTTGCTCAGCTTCGGTCACCTGCTCTCAAGTTACCACGCTCCCACCCACCACCACCACCACCACAGCCACCACAGCCGCTTCACTTGATCCGTCAGAGGAGTTATTTACACATCAGTTGGATGCAATTAGTGATGCTCAACCATTATTGCCAGATGATGTAGATTACAGGGATATGTCTCAGTCAGGCAGGATTACACACATGGATGTACAGTGTGATGATGATGATAATGGTGTTGTACCGCTGCTGCTTCCTTTGCTGAGGTGTCAGATACAAGTGAAGCGGTTGATGATGACGATGTGTCCACGGATGCCACGTGGGTGCCTGCTTGAAGAGAAGAAGAGGGGAAAGTTTAGAAGGGAGACAGAGAGAAGGAGGAGACGAGTTGGAAGCAGGGGGAGGTCATCGCAAGGAGTTAGTGGCACAGTCAGACAGCATGTATCGGCACCCGGGGTCAGCCAGACAGCACGCCAGTCAACGCATGCTGTTGCCACCACCAGAATGCCGTCATTGCAAAGCTCAGCAGTGTTGCATTTTTTTTTGTGTGTCTGTCTCTGATAACAGCAATGCTATTTGCAACCTGTGCCAAAAGAAACTGAGTCGTGGGAAGTCCAACACCCACCTCGGTACAACTGCTTTGCGAAGGCACATGATCTCACATCACAAACGCCTATGGGATCAACAAATGAGTACAAGCAGCACACAAACTCAAAGCCACCATGCTCCTCCTGGTCCAGCATCTTCAGCCACTGCTGTCCTCCCTGCCCCCTCTCAACCAACTGCCACTCCGCCTCTCACCTTCAGCAGTTCCTGCTCATCTGCCCACAGTCAGGTGTCTGTCAAGGAGATGTTTGAGCGTAAGAAGCCAATGTCACAGAATCACCACTGTGCCTGGCGACTGACAGCTGGCTTGACAGAACTCTTAGCCCGCCAGCCTTTACCATACCGGCTGGTGGAGTTTGAGGCCTTCAAAAAATTTGTCGCTATTGGGACACCACAGTGTAAAGTACCCGGACAAAATTTTTCCTCAAAAAGGCAATCCCAAACCTCTACAATGTCATTGAAAAGGAAGTCATGGCATCTCTGGCATACAGTGTTGGGGCAAGGGTCCATCTGACCACTGATACCTGCTCTGCAAAGCACGGTCAGGGCAGGTATATCACGTACACTGCGCATTGGGTCAACCTGCTGACAAGCACGGAATGCGTGCCTCCGCAGCGGAATTGGTGACACCGCCGCCACTTGCAGGCAGACCTACTGCACCTCCTCTACTCCTACTCCATCCTCTTCGATATCCTCCTCGGCTGAGTCCTCTTCTGCTGCGGCGTCTGGCTGCACATCAACTGAATCCCCCAGCTCCCAGGGGCTATTCCACATTCCAGATACGACAGTGTCACGCTGTCTTGGGGTTGACTTGTCTGAAAGCAAAGAGCCACACAGGACCAGCACTCCTGTCTGCCCTGAACCCACAGGTGGATCAGTAGCTGACCCCACACCAACTGGAGATCGGCAAAGTGGTGTGTGACAATGGAACAAATTTGTTGTCGGCATTGAATTTGGGCAAGTTGTCACATGTGCCGTGCATGGCACATGTGTTGAATCTCATCGTACAACGCTTTGTGTATAAGTACCCAGGCTTACAGGACATCCTCAAGCAGGCCAGGAAGGTGTGTGGCCATTTCAGGCATTCCTACACGGCCATGGCGCACTTTTCCGATATTCAGCGGCGAAACATGCCAGTGAGGCTCTTGATTTGCGACAGCCCGACACGTTGGAATTCAACACTCCTAATGTTTGACCGCCTGCTCCAACAAGAAAAAGCCGTCAACACATATTTCTATGACCGGGTGCTAGGACAGCCTCTGCGGAGCTGGGAATTTTTTGCCACGTTACTGGACGCTTATGCGCATTGCCTGTAGGCTCATGCGTCCTTTTAGGAGGTGACAAACCTAGTCAGTCACACCGAAGGCACCATCAGCAACCTCATCCCATTTGTTTTCTTCCTGGAGCGTGCTCTGCGAAGAGTGCTGAATCAGGCTGTAGATGAGCATGAAGAGCAAGAGGAAGAGTTGTGGTCACCATCATCTCCTGGAAGAGGAGTATGAGAAAGAGGAGTCAGAGGAGGAATGTGGCGGCTTTGAGGAGGAGGAATACCAACCACAGCAGGCACCCCAGGGTGCTCGTTGTTGTCACCTATCTGGGACCCATGGTGTTGTACGTGGCTGGGGAGAAGAACAGACCGTCAATGACATCAGTAAGGATGAGGAACGTGAAATGATTAGCTCTGCATCCAACCTTGTTCAAATAGGGTCTTTCATGCTGTCATGTCTGTTGAGGGACCCTCGTATGAAAAGGATGAAGGAGAACGACCTGTACTGGGTGGCCACGCTACTAGACCCCAGTATAAGCAGAAAGTGGCAGAAATGTTACCAAATTACCGAAAGTCGGAAAGGATGCAGCAGTTCAAAACCAAACTAAAAAAATATGCTTTACACAGCTTATAAGGGGATGTCACAGCACAACGGGAATCTAACAGGGGAAGAGGTGAGTGTAATCCTCCTCCTACCACGGCGGCAAGGACTGGACGATTTACAGATGTGTTGTTGATGGAGGACATGCGAGCTTTTTCATTCCTACACATCGCCACAGCCCTTCGGGATCCAGTCTTAGAGAACGACTCGACCGACAGGTAGCAGACTACCTCGCCTTAACAGCAGATATCGACACTCTGAGGAGCGATGAACCCCTTCACTACTGGGTGTGCAGGCTTGATCTGTGGCCTGAGCTATCCCAGTTTGCGAAAAGAACTTCTGGCCTGCCCTGCTTCAAGTGTCCTGTCAGAAAGGACCTTGAGTGCAGTAGGAGGCATTGTCACTGACAAGAGAAGTCGCCTCGGTCAAAAAGTGCTGATTACCTCACCTTCATAAAGATGAATGAGGCATGGATCTCGAAGGGACTGACAGTGGGGATACGTTTGACTAACAAAAGGCCTGATTACATGCCTTGGCCTCAATCTGGTCCCCACGCTGCTGTATTTAATGTCTGCATACCGGATGACATTCGTGAATTCTCCACCACCAACTAGGTTCAAGCCGCAATGTTTAAGTCACTTTTCTGCCTGGAAAATATAAATTTTTCCGGCCGCTGCTACAATAGCGGCTACAACAATGCCATTATTTTTCAGGCATGTGTACATGCCTAATTTTTATAGTCCTATGGTGCAGCACTGTGGCTGCAAAAAACAAAACAAAACAAAAAAGGCACATACAAGTGTCAATTCCCCTTCGTGATCGTTACCTTGTTGTGGTGAAGGGGCTTGCGTATCACAATGAAGCAATCACCTCTATGAGTGTGTTGGCAATGTTGCAAAAGCGATTGGACGGCTGGATAATATTTCATAGAAAAAACATTAATTTACCTTTTTTTTTTTTTAAAGTTGTATGGGTTTTTAATACATAAAATAAAAATCATAATGAAGTCTCTTAATAGTTTATTAGAAATAATGCAGACAATTCAAAAATCCTCATTAATTCCAATACAAAGCAAGTACAGAGCTCAGAACTAAATTATTTCATGATGTCGTAATGGTTCAGTTAATCCAACAATGTTTAATCAATTCGACACACGTCCCCGGATAGAGTACGTAACAGAGATTAAACTGATAGGAATAGTACTAGTTAAGATACCACTCATATAGGGTGTCACAGCACATTGCTCTGTGCACGCCCAGTGCCCCAATTTGGGAGTAAGAGGACCGACCAAGCTGCTTTTTCCATCTCCCGGTTCCTAAAATCAATTCAGTTTGGTGTATGAGAGTTTGGTCTGTCACTGTGAAGGCAGTCAAAGGTACCCGGCCTACATTTTTTTTCACAAAAGGCAATCCCTTATATGGGATGTAACGGGATTAAACTGATGAGAATAGTACTACAGAAAATACCACTCATATGGGGTGTGACAGTAAATTGCACGGCACAGACGCAGTGATCGTGGATTAAAACAGAGTGGAGGGAGCCAGTGTTTTTTAACCATCTCCCCGTTCGAAAAATCAATTCAATTCGCCTTCCTGGGACCCTTGGTGTTGTACGTGGCTGGGTGAAGGAAGAAACCTTTAATGACATCACCGGGACATGGCTAGCTTGGTATCCAACCTTGTACAAATGGGGAGTTTGCCGTTGTGCAAATGGACTGTTTGAGGTGCATTAAAAGGGAGTTTGGTCTGTCAATGTCTGTAAAGCGGGCATAACCCTTACACTACCTGATCGATACAACATCATACCTGATCGTATACACGCACTGGATGTTTTAAAGCATGTTATTCCAAACAATTTAGGAATGTTAGTTGATTTATGCCCTTTATGGATTAAAACCCGACTCTGCGTCCACTACGTAATTTTCCATGGGAGTTTTGCCATGGATCCCCTCCGACATGCCACAGTCCAGGAGTTAGTCCCCTTGAAACAACTTTTCCATCACTATTGTGGCCAGAAAGAGTCCCTGTGGGTTTTAAAATTCACCTGCCTATTGAAGTCTATGGCGGTTCGCGAACATTTGCGGAAGTTCACGTTCGCCGCTCGTGAACGGAAAATTTTATGTTCGCGACATCACTAGTGGGGACGTGAGACCTAAGAGTTGAGCGTAATCTTGTTGTTGCTCTCATGAATCGTCTTATCCACCTATGACCTGCCAGATCTGAGGGCTGATTCTTGAACCTTTAACGTAGAAGGTCTCAGACCCAAATCAAATACTCTTTGTAGGAAATCCAGAATTATTTGGATATTCGGAGGTGAAGTATTTGGCGATGATAAGCCTGACCCTGAGCAGAAACGCTTCCAGATATTCAGGTAGATTGCAAAGGTGACTTTTTTCCTTGAGGCTTTTTCCCCTGCTGTCTCAGAATGTTGGTCTCAGGATCCAGGCTGCAAGATTGAGAAAATCCGGGTCTGGATGGAGAGTTGGGCCCTGTTGAAGAATGTCCCTTCTCTTTGGCAGGATCCAAGGATCCTCTCTGGTGAGGTTGCACAGTATTGGGAACCAGCTCTTTTTGGGCCAGTGCGGAGTTATCAATATGACTGAGGCCCTGTCCTGAATCACCTTCTGAACTACTCTGGGAATGAGGTAGAGGAGGGAAAGCATAACAGAGGCCCTGATTCCACCTGCAGGAAAATGCATCCAGAACCACTGGTTTGTCCCTGGGGTTTAGGGAGCAGAAACTCTGAGTCTTTGAATTCTTGCGTGTGGCAAAGAGATCCATAATTGGTCTGCCCAACTTGTCTGTCACCGCTAGGAAGACCTCCTCGTTTAAGGACCACTCTGAGTGATCTATCTTTTTCCTGCTGAGGTAATCCGCCTCGACATTTAAGGACCCCTTTAGGTGAACTGCAGATATGGACCGAACATTAGTCTCTGCCCAGATTAATATTTTGGTCGATAATTCTAGTAGACTCTTTGATCCTGTGCCCCCTTGATGATTCAAACACCTTATTATTGTCATATTGTCTGACAGGACCCTTATATGATGGTCCGGAAGATATGCCTTGGCTTTCTTTAAAGTCTCCCAGACTGGCATCAATTCTCGGAAGTTTGAGGACTGGAGGCTGATCTTTCTGGGCCATACTCCTTGGTAGCAGACATCTCCAACCTTCGCTCCCCATTCTCTTTGGCTTGCGTCCGTGGTAATCTGTACGTAGGGATATTTTGACCACGTCACTCCCTTGGAGACATTGGCCCTGTTCTTCCACCATAGGAGTGAAGTCTTCACCTTTCAAGGAATGATCATTTTCTGATCCAAGTAGGATTATTTTCTGTCCCACACTTTGGGAATCCACATCTGTAGTGTTCAAAAGTGTATTTGGCACCACAGAACTGAAGGAATGCAGGTCGTCAGGATTCCTAAGAGACTCTGAGTCCCTGATGGAGTCAGACATTTTTGAATTGAAGATGGATATCCTCCTCTTGATGTCCTGAATTTTTCTAGGGGTAAGCAAGTTAACTGTTTTTAGAATCCAAAACTACCCCAGGAACTGGATCCTAGTCATCGGTTCTAAATGGGACTTTTTAGGTTGATTATCCAGCCTAAGCCCTCCATTGTCTGACAGAAGAGATTCAGATCTCTCTGTAGGAGCAAAGGTGAGCTATTTGCAATCAGAAAATCATCTAAGTATGGAAAAATTGTTAGAGGTAGTTGCTTTTTTAAGGAAAAGGGTCTATCATTAGTTTTGTGAACACCCGAGGGGCTGATGATATGCCGGAAGGGTAGACAGGTGAATTAGAAAAGTAAAATTCTGCCTAAACTGTCTCTGATCGCGAATCTCAGAAACAGTTGAGAGCTGGGATGTATCGGAATATGATAGTGCGAGTCGGTCAGATCGACTGTACACATTACTGAGTTGCTCAGAAGTAGAGGTACTATCGACTTCAGGGTCTACATCCTGAATTTTTGCTAAGTAATGTATTTGTTCAACAATTTCAGGTTTATTATGGTACGAAAGGAGCCTTCCTTCTTTTTTACAAGGAATAGGTTTGAATAAAACCCTCTTCCCTGTTCAGATGGTGGAACTTCCACCACTGCCCCTTTGTGAGGAGTTCTTGAATGCCTAATCGGATGGGGTGATTGGGGTCTGACATCAGAATCCTTGTGACTACAAATCTTCTTGGGGAGGGTCCGAGAATTGGATTTCATAACCCGATTTTATGATCCTCAGCGCCCAGGAGTTTGAGGATATTTCCCCAGTGGGGAAAAACATCCTCAATCTCCCCCACCTTGACGTCACTGGTTGTCGCTTCCTTTTTGGAGGAGGGAAAAGAGGCTTTGCCTTTGCCTCCCTTAGGGTAACTGAAATGTCCCGACTTGCCTTTACCACTGTATTGCCTACTTTGATTGGAAGGGGCACGAAAGGGATATTTTCTTTTATATATCTTCTCTTCTGGGAAACCCTTCTTTCTATCAGAGGCCTTTTCTAAAATGTTATCTAATTCTGGGCCAAAAATATACTCCCCAGAAAAAGGAATGGCACAGAGTTTGGATTTTGAAACCCTATCCCCTGACCAGCATTTAACCCACAGGGCACGGCGAGCCGCATTAGATAGGCCTGCATCCTTTGCTGCAAAACGTACTGACTCAGTGGAGCGTCCGCTAAGAAGGCGGTAGCAGATTTCAATAGGGGAATTGCGCTCAAAATTTCCTCAGACAGGGAATCACTGGCAGCCCTATTCTCCAACCCGGTGAGCCAGACGTACATTGATCTGGCAACTGAGGTGGCCGCTATGTTAGATTTTAGGGTTAACATCGCCGCCTCCTATGATCTTCTCAGCAACCCATCTGCCTTCCTATCCATTGGGGCTTTGAGCTGAGAAGCATTTTCAAATGGTAGACTAGTCTTCTTATTGACTCTAGCTACCTGGGCGTCAATTCTAGGAATGGTATTAAAGATCCTGGCTTCCTCCTGATCAAACAGGAGTCGATTCTGGAAGGACTTTGCAATTCCCAATCGTTTTTCGGGATCCACCCATTCGTCTAAAACCATTCCCTTAATGTTTTAATTGATAGGGAAAAACTTCGATCTCTTTACTCTGAGACCTCTGAACATCTCATCCTGTATTGACGGAGTGGACTGCACCTCCTCCACCCCCATTGTAGCCCTAACAGCTTCTAAAAAGTTCAGTGATTTTTCAGAAGAGAAATTGAATTTTCTTTTGCTCTCTCGCTCAGAGAGTCTGCCTTCATCTTCAATAAATTTGGAAGAGAAAGCAGAATCGCCCAACTCTTCAGAATCAGTAGAAACATCAACCGATTTTTGGCGTTTAGGTGGAGGCTCTGTAAAGCGTCTTTCTCTCTTTGGAGGGCGGTAATAGCCGCAACTGAGGATTTAATTTCCTCCTGCATCATGGTTCCAATTTCATCCATGAGGGACGGCTGTTTCTCACGGACAATCTTAGCGATGCAGTCCCCACATAGTTGTTTAGGGTGGTCCTCAGGCAATCGCTTAAAACAGGAAATGCACTTTAGGGATCTCTTGGTCTTTCTCTGTGGGTCCTTAGCAGTCTGGAACAGCAAGAGAGAAGCCCATTAGAACCAGTAAAAGATCTTAAGGTGTGCCCAGGTGAAAAGAAAACGCTCCCTATGGGAACTTACGGACGGCAGGGTAGAGGCCTCATTGGGTTCAGATGCAGACATCCTGACCATAGACCAGAAAGAAGGTATACAAGAAAAGGTATGCATAAATACTGACCCACAGGACGCTGCATGCAGGTGATCCCTTTTAAATCCTTCCGTGGATCCCGCCATCCAGAGGCCGGTTGCCGTCCGCATCACTTCCGGTGGCGTCATCTGGGACCGGAAATGATGAATTTATATAGCGCCCGAATGGCGCTGAGCGTGCGACCCAGCGGCACATTCAGAGGAGTCGGCGGGCGTCTGCGCTCCGGGAACAGGCCTCAGAAGCATCGGAGGCGAGTCTCAACCCAGCCTCCCTGCCCAGCGTTAGTACCAGACCGCGGGCAGGCAGGAGGGTCCTGCCATAGCAGGTACGCGACTCCATATCCTGGACCTTCATCTCCACGGCATTTGCACATGGAGACCTTTCTCCGCCCCTGTCCTCTGTAGGGACAGGAAACACTGGTGTTTGGTGGTGAGAGGGGGTATATAAACCTTTCTCTGCTTCCTGCCCCTACAGAGGTCAGGGGTCAATCTCCTTAGTATGGCCGTCGTGGTGATGCTATGGAAAAGCCTGTTGAGGCAAGCTGAGATGGCTAAAACTTGAAACTTCAGAGTAGAAGGGTAAGGCCTCTATCAAGGCTGTCTTGCAGGAACTGAAGGATAGCGGAGAGGTGCGGATCTGCAGAGGACACCTCAGTTGAGGTACAACAGGATGAAAATATCCTCATAATACAAGAGTAGGCTCTCTTGGTAGAGTCTGCTCTAGAATGAGACAGCGTTCTCAGGACCGACTCTGAAAGCCTTTCTATTCTGGGAAGGGACTGATCAACCTCCAGGCTGTCAGGTTGAATCTGTGCAGAGGTGAGTGTCCCATGACACCAGGGTCTGCTGTGGGGGGAGCATCCAATATTATCCTCGACTCAACTGGGTGAGCTACGTAATCCAGGATCTCTTCAGCCAGAACAGTATGATGGCTAACACCGAGGTCTGATCCTGATGGATTTTCATCAATACCCTCGGAATCATGGAAAACGGAGGGAGGATTTATGCAAGCATGAACCTCCAAGATATTGACAGAGCGTCTAACATCAGGAGGTTTTACTCCCTGTAAAGGAGCAAAGCCTCTCCACCTTGGCATTGAACCTTGTTGCCATGAGATCCACCTCTGGCATACCCATCTTGAGGACTATCTGCTTGAATATCTCTGGATGTAAAGACCACTCCACCAACGGAAGACCGCGGCTCAGCCGATCCGCTATCATATTGAGGGAGCCTTGAATGTCGATCGCAGATAAGTGGGAAAGGTACAACTCTACCAAATCCAGAAACACCCTGATCTCTGACAGGAGGGAAAGTGATCTCGTTCCTCCCGGCTTGTTGATGTAAAGTACCGGAGTCATATTGTCTGACTGGACTTTCACCGCTTTGCCCCGGATCTGAGGGGTTAAGTGAAGGAGGGCTAGTCGAATAGCTTGAATCTCGCGGAGATTGGATAAAAGAAGCCACTCCTGAGGAAACCAGGTCCCGTGAACTGGAGTGTGCGTCTAGGTGAGCGCCCCAGCCTACTTGGGACGCATCCGTGAGTCAATATGACCCAGGTTGGCTGGGTCATAGACTTCCGGTCTAAAAGATGGCACCACCATCTGAATCTGAGGGAATACCGAGTTCGTCAAGACAGGGAGCACAGGGAGTTTAGCCCGGCAGGGCTGCTATTCCATTTGGAGAGGACCTCCGACTGTAGAGGGCGGATGTGCCATAGAGCCCAAGGGACTGCTTCCGCAGACGCTGACATGAGCCCCAACATCTTCATGAGAGTCCGGATTGGGACTCGCGGGAACGGAAAGGAACTTGCCGTGTTCTGAACTGATTGAAATTCCTCAGATCGATAATCATCCGGAGATCTCCTGAAGCCTTGGGAACCAGAAAAACTGGTGAATAGATCCCTAGGCCCAGTTCTTCTGCGGAACCTCCTCCAGAGCCCCCTTGCAAATGTAGTCCTGAATGTAGGCCTCCAGGATCGCCTGCCTGGCAGCTTATAGAAGGTTGGTCTTGACAAACCTGTCCGGAGGAATAGAGGTAAGGTTGACTAAATAACCCTCGGAAATGGTGTTCAGGACCCAGGGATCTGAGATCTCTCGGATCCACTCTTCTCAGAAGTGGGAGAGACGACCACCGACGGGTACATGAAGCATAGGAGTGTGGAAGCTTACTGGCAGGACGGCAGGAGTAACATGAATTAACCAAGAGCCTCGTAGAGGCCCGTAGTCAGGAGGTTGATTTTTCATCTTTGGCTCCTCCCCTTCGCTGCGGCCTCCAGTCACCTCAAGAGCTTGTTTGCTGGCCAGACCTACCACCGCGGTCTTGTCTGCCCTGCCCTCAAAAGTATTGCTGGGGAAGGCTCTTCACCTTCTTGTCTGAAAGGCCCTCCATGATCTTATCCAGCTCCGAACCGAACAAGCGGTTGGGCTCGAATGGAAGGCCACATAAGCTGTATTTTTAGGATTTGTCAGCGACCCAAGGTTTAAGCCAAAAAGGCCTATGGGATTTGGCTGCTAGCTTCAACTGGAGCTGTGCGCTATCGCACAAGAAGTCCATAGCCAGGTTGATGGTCTTGAAGGCAGCCAGTATGTCGTCCTGGAAAACCTTCTGGTTCACGTCAACTTGAATTTGATTCAGAGCGAGACCAGAGGAACGTAGAGACCTCAGAAGCCGCTATGGCTGTGGAAGCGGAATCCGCAGCTGCCGTATGACCCTGTCTTAGTGTGCACTCTACTCTCCTGTCAAGGGGTCCTGCAGGCTACACTCATCGTCTGCAGGCACCAGAGTGCGCTTGGAAAACTTGGCAATAGCCATGTCCACCTTGGGAATGGCTCCCCATGAATCCACCAAGGTTTTAGCCAACGGGAACATGGAATTAAACTTCTTTGTTAAAACCGGACCCTTTCCAGGTTTTTCCACTCTATAAACATGACAGATAGGAGGGTCTCATCCGCTTTGAAGACACGAGGTGCCCGACTAAGCGGGATCGGAAGGCTCCCCCGGTCAACATCATGGTCCCCCAACCTAATGGACTTGAGAATTTTCTGTGTCTTTTCAGGGGAAAAACACGACGTCAGAGCCTCCTCATCAGAGGAGGAAGAAACTAAGGAGACCAAGAAGGTCTCTCTACAGGGACAGAGGTCTCCATAGGGGCCTGGGCAGGCATAGGAAGCCTTTTCATCCAGCAGGCCTATGACTCCCTTAATAGAGCCATGATACATATCCTGCAACATAGGTTCACTAGATGGCAGAACCCTCTAACGGCAGCTGTAAATCTGGAGTAGAGGCATCCGCAAAAAAATAATTGCGTCTGAAAAATCGCGGCCGTGAAAAATCGCATCCGGAATAACCGGAAGTGACGCAAAGGAGAATCCCGTGTCACTCCCGGAAGATGGCAGTGCCCAGGGACCGAGAATCCTGGACCGAGGACGCCACCAAAATACCTCAGCCAGGCGCAACCGCGTGGGGCCGGCAGTAGATAAGCTGCCGGCCCAACTGACAAGAGTACCTAAGAAAGGGCAACGCCGTTACCCAAACGAAAAAAGGCTGCCCGCACTTTCCATAAGAAAGGGGGAATAAACCGCCTAGTCCACCTGTCCAGGAGGACAGAAAAAAACACAGTGGGCTGGGGATTGACTCCCTCCTTTTAAGGAGACACTTAATTGTTAAATTAAGTTATTAGTCTTGGGCTCATTAAACATTCCGCCGGTCCTACCAGTCCATGGGGGTGGTTAACCCCATCTGTGCTGCTGGTGGGACGTAAAGGAATTAAAGTTTTTGAAAACTTTGCTCATCTCTAACATTTAATATTGTATCAAATTTAGTGGGAAGCTGGAAAAAAATTGGGGTGGAATTGAAAAAAAACTAACATTTTTATGATATTGTGTGGTGGCAAAACTGATCTGTTACTTTCATCCTCTTGGTCAGTACAAATACAGCAATTCCACATTTGTGGTTGGATCGGCTATCAGAAAGGTGTACCTAACCCTATCTACAACAAGCAGTAGAATTATGCCATAACTGCTGTCATAGGGCAGCCTAAAGGGGCCACCCTAATATGAAGTGACTGTAAGATGGTGTGGGTGGGTGAAATCAGCTGAATCAGCGTCAGCCTGGGCCCACAGGTGCCTATAAATAGCCTAGTAATCAGCCAGCCTAGGCCCACAGGTGCATATAAATGGCCTTGTAATCAGCCTCCCCTCCCACAAATACAGCAATATATTTGCTTAATACTTGTGGTCGGATCGGCTATCAAAAAGGTGTACCTAACCTATCTAACCCCATCTACAACAAGCAGTAGAATTATGCCATAACTGCTGTGGTAGGGCAGCCTAAAGGGGCCAAAAAGAGCAGACCTTAGTTTAGAGTAAAATATATACATACCATTACGACACCCACTTTGAAAGCAAAAGACACTTCACGATGAAGGTGCGGAATATACCGTACATATCACAGAGACTTATATATACACCTTACCTCTTTGTCACATGCGCCGGCACGTCATTCTTGGAGGTAGCTAATATTGATGCGTTTGAAAGAGTGGCCGGTAATCAGAAACAATTTACTCCCATGTTGACCAACATATGAAAATATTACAAGAGGGTCTGAATCCTGAGAGCTGCAGACTAAAACAACTATGGTGAATCTGATGGAAGGGCCTTAATGAACTCCAACCATTCGCCAAGGGCCCTGCTTGGATACCAACTGTTACTGGTAGCAAAATATTTCCCTATACTTATTTCCCAGGCCACAGCTTTAATTATTATTAATTTTTTTTATAAAGGACCCAAAAGTTAGAAGATGGCGTATGCCATATTACTCTAGTAGTAGATTAAGTGAAGTGCATAAACTCCCCAGGCCTGGGGAACCATAAACACAAATACATGGCTGTTCCAATTAACGAGCTAATGTTGCCTGTAATGAGAACAGAAAACTTATCCACCATACTAGTAGTTGTGACAGAAAATAAGCTTAAGTTCGTGATAAACTATGTATGCTGCGCCTGTAGTAGTGATAGGACTTGTCGTGTCCGTAGACGCGACAGACTATGTATAATGTGCCTTATTATTGCACCTCCTACTGGAAGATGGACCGGTACCCAGGAACTAGGCGCGGCACCAACACCCTCAGCCCGAGTTGTAGATGAAGTAAGCATACCTGTAATGAAGACATAATGTACACACAATGCCTGCCGCTATGACGGGAAAAGCTTAAGGGCATGATAGACTACGTATGCTGCGCCTGTAGTCATTTTGATCGTGTCAGTGAACGTGACAGACTTCGTAATTCACCTGAAATCGTGACAGGACTTGTTAGTCTGTAGTCGTGACAGACTTCGTAAATCGCCTGTAGTGGTGAGACAGGTCTCCTGTGGACTAAACTGACGCCATAGTATAGTGTTTTTTTTTGTTGTTGTTTTTAACAAACCCTGGAGAGGCGGAATTTGAGAAACGTGAAAAATGAGACCACAGGGTCAGCTTCCTGGGAGAATGGGTCTATAATGCAAGGATGGGCAAGAGAAAAGTAACATTGGGGAGCGAGGGGAAGCAAGAACCTAGAGAGGGTAAGTGGGAGAAAATGTGAACCTGGGAGAAGGTGATGTCCGAAAAGGAAGGCTTGGGATGACTGCTTGAAAAGATAACAATGAAGACCCAATGACCTAGAACAATATTGTGAGTGAGGCTCTAATGGCAAAAGCCACGCATGCGAGCCCCCACAAGAAAAATTGTATTGCGAGCCACAGCTGACCGAGCCATGTGAGCGGGCCTGAAGGCAGAAAAGACATGGAACCTACTGTGGCGGGACCACGCAGCCGACCTCGAATGGCAGAGTTATGTGCGTAAAAATGAAACTGAGAAGCCATACGAGAGAGACTAATGGCGGGGCCATGCGCGAGAGAGACTAATGGCGGGGCCATGCGCAGAGAGGCTAATGGCGGGGCCATGCGCGAGAGAGACTAATGGCGGGGCCATGCGCGAGAGAGACTAATGGCGGGGCCATGCGCGAGAGACTAATGGCGGGGCCATGCGCAGAGAGACTAATGGCGGGGCCATGCGCAGAGAGACTAATGGCATATTTTTTTATTTTTTTATGTAAACCACTTATGCAGCACCAGTATGACTCGGGGACTCGCATAACCATGACCCCCTCTGACAGTGAACCTAGGACACTAACCAGCCTACAACCATATTGTACCCCTAATGAATAACGTGAAGAACGGTCATAGGCCCCGCGGATACATGAGGCTGAAGCAGTCATCGGACCCTGAAGCCAAGACTGAGCTGGATAACATTACAGTGACGATAAGTAATTAAAACGTGAGCGAGACCTGAAGGGATATGCATAGACATTAGTGAACCGAACCACTAATATAAAAAAACATTAAACCAACCGTGAAATTGAACAGATGGGAGAAAAATAAGAGCCAGAGGGCATTACAGTTCGCTAAGAGAAGACCCTTATCGTGACAAACGAATGAACTTGTGAAACAAGGTAGGAACTTACTCCTATTGGCCCACTGACCGCTGAGGGACTGTATGGTAAACTGGGGCAGGAGACCAATCTGAGTGAATGTGAACCAGAAGTAAAGGAGACCAGTCTGAGTGAATGCGAACCAGGACTAAAGAACAGCACAAATTGTTTTTTTATTTTTTTCCACCGAAGTGAAACAGAAAAAGTAGGCCTATGGAATGTAACAACCAGCGAGGAAAGAAACTTAAACCTGAAAGAAAGCAGCTATGTTTATCGGGAGAACGGTATCAGAGCGGTGTGCTGACTGTCCTAGTGAAAATACTGAGTAAACCATGATGTAGCAATGAAAAGGAAAATGCAGCTTTAAGTGGAAGCAGAGTATAACATCTGATGTAAGAACAGGTGGGTGAATGCAGCTCTGGATGTGAGTAATGCCTAAAAACATGGTATGGGCCCAGCTCTGAGCATGAAGAGCAAGGTATAACGCAGCCGTATGAATGCAATCTGAAGTGAGCAAAGTATTATTGTGATGCAACAGCAAACGCATGAGCGCAGCTTTAGTAGTGAATTGAGTATAGGACAAAATGTAAATGCAGACACATGGACGTAGCTTTTGAAGGTAACAAACCCAGCCATGATCATTCGACCATTAGCGCCCAACCCCTTCTCCCCAGAGCGCTACAAGTCACGGACCGTCTAACCAAGTCCGATCCTACCGTGAATGCCAGCACTCGCTTAGCGCCTTCTGCCATTGCCCAGGCGCAAACGAACCTCCACATGTGCACAAATCTGCAGGATATTTTTTTATTTTTTTAAATGATGGTCACCACAACACCACCTCGTGCTCCCCTAAGAAAAACAAACATGGTTGGACATAAACCCTGATGCAACGCCAATCAATCAACATAATAGTGCACCTATAAACCTAGCACAGAACCGCTGACACATGCGTGCCCATAACATACATAAATTACATACAAGAGCATCAGAACTCAAATACAGGCGCCTTGACCAATCTGCTTGTGTCCCCATATACAGATACTGATATACATTTACCAACACCTTGCATGTCTGGCGCTAACTGCAGACGTGCGCCCACATGTAACACAGGTGACAAAAAAATAAAAATAAAAGTGCACGTTTTCTAACGACAATTGATACATGACCCTTCCAGAGAGATAACTAAATAATACCATCACTTAAACACAGCGTGCGTAGCTTGGAGACACACATCCCGTATGAAACAGATATCAGAAAACATGTGACCATACCTACTCTAGGCGCATGCTACACCAATAACTATATGCAATAGCCCCCAACAAGCCCCTAAACAGCCGGACAAAAATACTAACAACAGACACTTGATCATTAGCCCCCAACTCTGCTTCGTCCCAGAGTATTACGAACGCATACTGCACTGTGGGTCCCGTGCCAACAAGTGCAAATCTACAGTGAATGCCAGCATTCGCCTGGCACTTTCTGCTGCATTTTATTTATTTTTAAATGACCATTGATACACAACACAAACACAGCGTGCATATCTTGAGCCAACTGCAGATACGCACCCCACATGTAAACCAGGTATCAGAAACATTCAACCATACCTACTCTAAGCGCATGCTACCCCAATAACTGTATACAATGCCCCCACAGGCCTCTGAATAGCCAGACAAACAATACTAACAACCATCGCTCGACCATTTGCTAATGGTTGAGCGATGGTTGATCAAACTCTGCTTCATCCCAGAGCGCTACATGTCGCGGACCGCAGCATGGGTCCCTTGCAAACCACTCTGATCCTACCATGAATACCAGCACCCTCCAGAGACTTTCTGCCGTCGCCCAGCCGTAAGGAGTCTCTACACCATGCTGCTCAGTGGCGTACCGCCAATATAGGCAGACCACGCCATTGCTATGGGGCCCGCGGCACAGGGGGCCCGGAGCACATGGTAGGCCCCACCCCCTACTCTGCACAGACAGTTTATATAGACAGGCCCTCCCCTGTTTATTTACTTGTGTCAGGACTCCGGAATGCAGGCTCAGGAGGACCGCAGGGTAGCAGCATTATACATCAGCAGGCATGCTGAGCCAATGAGGAGCCGGCTCTACAGGACGTGCCTGCTGACGTTGATTGATGCTGCCAGGTCCGCGCGCTCAGAAAGAAGCATGCAGAGGTCAGAGAAAAAACCTCTGCATGCCATCAGCGGTGCTCCCCCTCCTCCTACGTGCCTCCTGACTGCTCCTCTCCTGCAGCCTCCATGTAGAAAGGTAAGTGACCAATCTATGTTTGTTATGTGTGTGTGTATATACAGTATATCTATTAATGCATGTGGGTATGTATATATATATATATATATATATATATATATATATATATATATCTATGTATGCATGTGTGTATATGTGTCCATATTTATCTATGTATGTGTGTTTATATGTGTCTATATATCTATGTAAGGGTGTTGTGTGTGTGTATATATATATATATATATATATATATATATGTGTGTGTGTGTCTATGTATCTGTATGAATGCATGTGGCTATATATATATTTATAATATGTGTATCTATTGTCTATGCCTATTGTAAGAGGGTGCAAGGTACAGTTGTCGAGCGGGAGTACGTGTCACCGAGGTTCCTGGCCTCGGTGAGGTAAGAGCCGGGTTTTGTATGTCAGCAGCAGCTAGTGCTGCTTGACACCTTGGTATTTAGTTTGGCTGCAAAGCCAATCCGGACCGGCTCTTACTGGGAGTAGGCAAAGAGTTGGGTGGGTGCCTATTCCCCACGGTCCAGGCCGGACTTTTCCCGGGCCTTTAAAACACAGCCAGCACCAGCAGCTGGGAGAGTGATTTGTCCTGGAGCTGCTGGTAGTGCTGTGGAACTCTCTGGGCTGGAAGCATGAGCCCAGCAAAGAGGCATGCAGTCGGCCTGGAAGCCTGAAGGTGGATTTTCCTGCGGCTGGGCTGACAGCCAGGTGCGAACCCGCACCTACACCTCACAGGTGATTGGATCCTGTTTTGGACTCTTTGTTTTGCCTTAAGGTTTTGCCGTGTGTGAATTAACACTAAGTGACTGTTTGGAGTTTTTTTATGCAAGTGTGAAATAAACACTGTTTGCTGAACTTCCTGGACTCCCTTTGCCTCTGTACTGCACCCGCACCGCTGTCTACCAGAGCGATTCCCCACACTATGCATGTATTTGTCTTTCTGTCTTTCTCTCTCACTCTCTCTCTCCAAAAATAAATAAATATATATATATATATATATATATATATATATAAAATATGTTGGTGATCCTATTTATTATATGTGTGTGTGTGTCCCTGTCTGTGTGTCACTATCATCATGCCCAGAGTGTTCCTATGTCTTCACGCAGCTACATCAGGACATTCTGTGCAGGGCAAGAAGAAGAAGGAAGAGGAGGCAGCGCTGCCAGCATGGAGTCCGTGGGAGGCACACTAATGACGTAGGTAACACTACTACATGATCTACACTAGTGTTATCTGCGGTTTTACATAGGACTGCAGATAACACTACCACATGATCTACACTAGTGTTATCTGTGGTTTTACATAGGACTGCAGATAACACTACCACATGATCTACACTAGTGTTATTTGTGGTTACACATAGGACTGCAGATAACACTACCACATGAGCTACACTAGTGTTATCTGTGGTTTTACATAGGACTGCAGGTAACACTACTACATTTTCGGCAATCAGAATGCCATCACTGTGTTATGTGTAGGAACGTATGTATACATTTCCTTATTGAAAAATGGGAGTGTGGCAGGGGAGGAGCCAGGACAGGAGGTGCGATGGGCCAGGGGTGGGTAGTGGGCATGGTTAGGGGGCCCAATCAGAATCTTGCTATGGGGCCCAGTGACTTATATGTACGCCCTGATTCTGCTGTATCCTAGAGCTGACCTAGAGGTAGTGAAATCAGCTTAATCAGCCTAGGCCCACAGGTGCCTATAAATAACCTAGAAACCAGCCAGCCTAGGCCCACAGGTGCACGAAGATAGCCTTGTAATCAGCCTCCCTCCCACAAATACAGCAATATATTTGCTTAATACTTATACAGTTTTTCTTGGGTTTTAATACACATAAAAAACTTTGATAATATTATTTTCTTTATTCACTGCCATATTCTGACTCCCATAACCTTTTTAGGCCTCTTTGCATTCAGGATGTGTTCAGTGACACTCACACCATTTTGCAAGCAAGTTCAGTCAGTTTTGTCTGCGATTGCGTTCAGTTTTTTCCGCACGGGTGCAATGTGTTTTGATGCTCTTTTCTCACGCGTGATAAAAAAAACTGAAGGTTTACAGACAACATCTCTTAGCAACCAGCAGTGAAAAACGCATTGCATCTGCACTTGTTTGCGGATGCAATGAGTTTTTCACTGAAGCCCTATTCACTTCTATGGAGCCAGGGCTGCGTGAAAAACGCAGAATATAGAACATGCTACGTTTTACACGCAAGGCAGAACTAATGGTGAAAAAAGACCCTCATGTACACAGGTTGGGTGCTATGCGTTCACATCACGCATTGCACCCGCACAGAAAACTCGCTCGTGTGAAAGGGGTCTTACAGTTAAGTCTATGGAGCTGTGTGAGGGCTTGTTTTTTTGTTGGGCAATTTGTACTCTTTATTGTTGTCTTTTGGAGTGTGTATGAGTTTTTGATCTCTTTTATTCAAGGTGAAGCAATGCAAAAGCATCAGATCAGCCATTTAGATTTTTTCTCTGACTGCATTTGCAGTATAAATACAGTTATATTTCAATAGTGTGGGTGTTTTAGGACACATTGTAAATTAACTTTTTATGTTCTATTATATTTTTGATATGGGGTAGGGGGTGAATAAAACTTTCAGTTTATATTTATATTTTTACTTTTAATTCTCATATGGGACTTTAACATGGGACCATTAACTTTAACATTGCTTCTCCCATAGACTGCAATTAATCACCATTGCAGCCTATAGGAGTTCCATTATTTTCCTATAAAGTCCTGACACAGGCAGTGCTCCATATTAACTTTCACTGTGGCTCACTACCACAGTGAACTGACTTCCCCAAAGCCTCCTCAGATGCCAGAGTCACAATCTGAGGGGTTAAATAACTCCAATCCCCAATTATAGCTTTATGGGGACATTTATTAATCTGAAATACACCTAAATTAGGTGTATTTCAGGCTTAGATTACGGCGTAAAGGTTATTTGCGCCGCTATCTGCAACTTTTCCCCACTCACACCAGGTCTAAAGTTATGGGCATGTTGTCTGTGGGGAAGGGATTGGGACAACAGGACTGTCTCAATCATCAATTTCTACGCTTGTTTTAGGAAGCTGTCTTACATCTAGAACTTGCGCTAGATGCGCCTAAAATTATGGGAGGCCTGAGCCTCTTCATAATTTTGGCAGATCTACCACCAGCTATGGGCCTTTATTAACCGCCTGCCGACCACCTAACGCAGGGCTGCGTCCAGGCAGCGGCATGCTAGTTCCTCCTTGACGCGGCGGCGCGTCATCTCGCGAGAGGCGAGATTTGCTGTGAGCTCGCGTGCGCATTCACAGCACATCGCGTCTCGGAAGTTATACTACAGCCTGCCAGCGATGATCAATCTCTGGCAGGCTGTAGATCTAAAATAAAAAGCATCAAACAGGTATATCAGACGCTGTTTTGTTAACAGCGTCTGATATACCTGCTACATGGTCCTCTGGTGGTCCCATTTGCTGGGATTGACCACCAGAGGACCAGGTAGCTACAGTTGTGTTCAAAATTATTCAACCCCCACTGATATTGAGTGTTTTGGCCAGTTTGACATTGATTTTGATTATTTCAGCCATCTTGTTTACAATTAAATCAAAGAGGCACTTGTAAGGCCTCTTGCGCACGAACGTATTTTACGGACCGTATACTGGCAGTTTTTTCAGTTCAGTATACTGACAGTATACTGAACCATTCAATGGGTCTGCAAAAATACTGAAGTGTCTCCGTATGCCTTCCGCTTCCGTTTCTCAGTTTTTTCTGTTCCGTTTAAATATAGACCATGTCCTATTCTTGTCCGCAAATCACGGTCAGTGGCTCCATTCAAGTCAATGGGTCTGCAAAAAACGGAAAGCATACTGAAGTGCATCCGTATGTCTTCCCGTATCCGTTCCGCTTTTTGCGGAACCATCTATTGAAAAATTTAAGACCAGCCCAATTTTTTCTATGTTATTACTGTATACTGTATATGCCAAACGGAAAGGCACAACGGAACCGAAACGGAAACAAAATGGAAGCAAAAACGGATCCGTTATAAACGGACAGCAAAACACTGAAAATAAAATACGTTCGTGTGCAAGAGGCCTAAGTCAGACAAATAGTTAAGGATGATTTATCAGCCTGTATTTGTGGGAGGGGCCTCTTATTCTTAAGGCCGCTTCCCTCCAGGCTCTCCATGCCATGAGCCGCTTGCTCCTACGTTCCTGTGCGGCTGATGTCAGCTCCCCTACCTCACTTCCAGGTTCCGGCGTCCAGGTTGCCGGGACAACGCTCGTAAGTAGAGGAGGCTTCACGGCTGGCGCCCGCGTCTCCTCCAGCTCGGGCCGGTCTATCACCCGGAGCATTCAGCCGGATCAAGCGGTCCTCTGCCGGCATTTCCTTCCACACGCTCACTCACCGCCGCACTGCAGGTCAGGTGATCCATAGCGGTATGTGTGTTGGCATATGGGCGGCTCTGGGCATGAATGTAGCAGAGCTGAATTTGTTATTAAAATATTACGGCTGCTGCCCCTCAAGAGTTGGGTCAGATGTCAGGTGTAGCTCGGCTGCGTTCATGACAGAAAGTTTATGGTTTGTTCATGTTTTATATAAATGATGACGCTGGAGGGCACACGAGTACCTGACACTGCTTATACCCACAGCTAGGGTACAGTCGGTGCAACACTGTTGGAGTGCAGCTGTGGTGGTCTCGCGGCACCTTCCCGGCTGCATGCATTGATCGCAGCATTCTTGGCACCAGGTCTGCTTTTGTGCAGGGTCCGGTACGCCGGGTTTCAGAGCACTTGGATCCCCAATCGGGTAAGCGTGCTTGAGCGAATGCGGCTTCCGTTCTACGCATGCCGCCGGGGAAGCATAACCGCGGTCCAGCTAGGGTCAGGTTAGGTCTATGCACGCTCTGCCCCACGCTGCACTGGTTCGTCTGTCAGCACATCTATATATGTTTAAGTTCAGCCTTGCCCCGCACCACCGCATGGGCATTCCCATTCCCGCCGCAGGATCAGCCAGTTCAGCATTCGGGTCCGATTCCCGGTACAGGGTTAAAAAAACTGCGTCCTCCTCCATATCAGCTTACCTGAACAGTTCTATTTTCCTGCACCGGGTTCCCGCTTCCAATCAGTCAGCCAGCAGGGTAAGGGTCCGGTCATTAATGTATCATACCTGTTTTTGTCATAGTTAGCCACCCAGCTCGGGTTTCTTATTTTCAGGTCCGTTTAGGCCACGGTCAGCTCAGACATATCTCCCAGGATCGCCAGGCCACGGGTACGCCAGGTTACCTTCATCCTCACATGCCGCTATTTTGAACCCATAAGGTCGGGAGGCTCCCGGCCCAGTGACACTTGGGGTACACATTCACCTGGGGTGAAGCCTGGTCACTCATCCCGGTGACTACCAATTTCATGCCAACCATCATGCCACGTCACCCACCCACGGGCCCACCCTCGTACCGCTCAGGGGCTAATTTTCGTGCTCAGCTTCTGAAACGTTTCTATCTTCCCTGGATCGCCCAGGTCCGTTTGTCTTCTAGTTCACTCAGGTCTGTTGTCTCTTGGATCGCCCAGGTCTGTTGTCTCTTGGATCGCCCAGGTCTGTTGTCTCTTGGATCGCCCAGGTCTGTTGTCTCTTGGATCGCCCAGGTCTGTTGTCTCTTGGATCGCCCAGGTCTGTTGTCTCTTGGATTGCCCAGGTCTGTTGTCTCTTGGATCGCCCAGGTCTGTTGTCTCTTGGATCGCCAGGTCTCTTGGACGCCCAGGTCTGTTGTCTCTTGGATCGCCCAGGTCTGTTGTCTCTGGATCGCCCAGGTCTGTTGTCTCTTGGATCGCCCAGGTCTGTTGTCTCTTGGATCGCCCAGGTCTGTTGTCTCTTGGATCGCCCAGGTCTGTTGTCTCTTGGATCGCCCAGGTCTGTTGTCTCTTGGATCGCCCAGGTCTGTTGTCTCTTGGATCGCCCAGGTCTGTTGTCTCTTGGACGCCCAGGTCTGTTGTCTCTTGGATCGCCCAGGTCTGTTGTCTCCTGGATCGCCAGGCCTACTGTCTCCTGGTCCGCACAGGTCTACTGTCTCCTGGTCCGCACAGGTCTGTGGGTGCTACCAAGCCTCTTCTCTAGGGTCCAGTCTGTCACCGCATCTTCACTCATGCTTTCCAACATACATTTTGTTCACTGGGCTTATTCACCTGCGCTCACAATTAGTCGGTATTAAACCCTGGCTGAGTCAGCTACCGTCACTTCCCGCTCACGCTGGTCTTTTCCCTGAGCATTCTTCTTCAGCCCATCGGGGGCACTCATCTTCCGCCCGAGTCTGTCATGTTTATTCCATGATTCTTATCCTCCAGATTCCAGCCCTGTTTCTCTGTCCACCATTTTCTGTCAAGCCAGTGGAAGAATAATTCCAGGTAAGTCAGTTACTTTCGGTGCTCAGATTGGGGTGGTTGTTGTGCCTCTCGTGCTGAGGGTTTTGTTCTTCTAGCTTTGCCACGTCAAGCGCAGGATACAATTCCAAGCCCCGCATCCATACTCCACAGGTGAAGATGTCTCACGCCTCGGAGTCAGAGGATAATCTGTCGTTGCCCGGGTCATCCGCATCCGGCCACGCTAGCACAGCTTCATTGAGAAACTGGACTGTTCCCAGACTCGTCCGCCCGCAAGGCAGAGCTGTACCGCCTGTTGATGACGGCTCCTAGCTCCGCGGAGGATCAGTCCAGCATGGCTTCTATCCATGAAGCACTAACACAAATCCAGACCTCTATTAGCGGCCTCGCAGGCTCGGTGTCTGATATTCAGGCCAGGGTGGCAGTGTTGGAGACCAGGCCATCAGTGGCCCCTCTTCTCCGGTCACCCCAGCCCCTCCGGTGTCCCCCACAGAAGTTGCAGGTAGGCCGGCTCCCAGTCCTCAAATTGCGCCCTCCCATTTTGTTCCTGAACACATCAAAAAGATATATTAGCCGGGAAGGATGTTAATCTAGCCTCTATTCTAATTGCTTCCCAAGACATTTCAGAGAATCGGGTCATCAGCTGCGGAGAGGTCGCGATGGTACTGAAGGCCAAGGACGCCCGGCTTAACCTTTCCATTTCGGAATTTGTTCTGGCCTTCAGTCTCTACGGGACATTGTCTGCTCAGCTCAGAGCAATCGCAGGGAGGAGTTAGATACCTACCTGTATTGGGTTACAGATCTAGGTCATAAATACGGCGGCACCGCCTTCTATGACTATCATAGATCCTTTTCAGCCAAGGCCGCGGCGGCTCTGGCACAATTCCAGTTTACCACCAACTGGGCTGAACTGGACATGGAGCTCTTCTGCCGCCATTTTGCGGGACTCCGCGCACCGGCTTGCTCCACCTGCCAGTCTATCTTTCATACACCAGAGTGGTGCCCCAACTTGGCTCATCCTCCCCAGCCAGGGACGACCCCGAGTCCTTCAGGAACCTCCAAGAGCGCAGCTTCAGTGGACAAATTGGGCAGGCCTATCGTATTTTTAGGCAGTAGTCAAATTTGCAACAATTTCAATGCTGGGGGTTGTTCATTCAATGCGAGTCGGGCCCTGCACACTTGTTCAGCCCGCTCCGGGCTCATCCCCGCCGGCCTGTCCCCGGAAGTCCAAGACATCCTGACTAGCCAACATTAACATAGATTTGCTAGCGGCCCTCTTGTCAGACCATCCGGACCAGAATTTCATGGCTTTTCTGTTGGCCGGCTTCAGGGAGGGCTTTCACACGGGCCTGGTCACTTTACCTCAGGTCTCGTGGGAAGGCTCTAACCTGCGCTCGGCCCACAGCGATCCCGCAAGCAGTCACTGCTCTCATACAAGCCGAGGTCTTGGTTACCAAACAATCATCAAATAAAAACGACTAATATACGATCTGTCAGCGCCTGATATGTGTGCTACCCTAGCCTGAATTCCTTATACCATCTGAGGAATATTCAATGCAGTATTCCTCAGTGGATGAGGCCGTTCAGCTTATTCTTCAGTCAGGGGTGGGGTCCTGGCTTGCCAAGGTCGACATTGCCGACGCCTTTAAGTTACTCCCCGTGCACCCCCATCTCTGGAGGTTCTATGGCATCAGATGGTCAAACAACTTTTATTTTGCCAACCAGCTCACCTTTGGGTCCAAGAGCAGCCCCTGTTGTTTGACCAGTTCGCCAGGGCCCCCCACTGGACCCTGTTGCAGCACGGCGGTCTCCCTATGGTAATCCACTATCTCGATGACTTCTTGCTCATTGAGAAACCCCAACAGGCCCCGTCTATCCCAGCCACCCTCATCGAGATCTTTTCCCAACTTCAGGTTCCAGTAGCCACTAATAAAACCGAAGGGCCAGCCACCAAGGTTACCTTCTTAGGGATCACCCTGGATTCAAAGAAAATGGAGGGTAGCCTTCCACCAGAAAAGTTATTGAAAATTAGGCAGGCCATCTCCAAGGCGGCCACTTCTAGGCTGTTGACTAAGGCCGAGCTCCAGTCCCTGTTAGGTCTCCTTAATCACGCCACCAGGATCATGCCACAGGGCCGCTCCTTCCTGTCCAGGTTGTTGCAACTCCTGCCAGCAGCCCAGGACCAGGATACCGTCATCCATTTGGACAGCCACGCCATCGCGGACCTGGCTATGTGGAATTCGTTTCTCACTGACTGGAATGGCATTTCTTTATTCGTTCCACGATGGGACTCCAATTCCCCCATCGTCTTCTCTGATGCGGCCGGCTCCTCCGGGTTCGCGCCAAATTCAGGTCCCATTGGTTGGCTGCCCAATGGCCGCCGGAAGTGGTCTCAGACGCCTCGGCCGTTAGGTCATCACCGCTGCTAGAATTATACCCCATTGTAGCTGCCGCCTTGGTCTGGGGTGCCAGCTGGTCTAATGCGGCAGTCCTTTTGTATCTGACAAGCAATCACTGGTAGACATCATCAATGCATGGAGGGCAAATTCCCATAAAATCAT
Organism: Bufotes viridis; assembly: GCA_033119425.1. NCBI lineage: Eukaryota > Metazoa > Chordata > Amphibia > Anura > Bufonidae > Bufotes > Bufotes viridis. The sequence continues at coordinate 71,876 of JAKVIS010000150.1, read as the reverse complement.
GGCACTCTTACGCAGGCTAGTATGGCTCTCCTCACATTTAATTTTCACATACGCTGTGCCCACATCCCGGGGAATCTAACGTGGCTGCCGATGCCCTGTCCCGTTTTAACTTTCCGGTATTCTTCCAGGAGATGCCCGAGGCGGACCGCTCAGGCGCCCAGGTCCCAGCCTTCAACGCATTCACCCTGGATTAGCGGATTCGTGGCGCTAGCTGAAGGCCTGGTGGAGAAGTCACTGTCCCATAACACCGCCAGGAATTATCAAGCCGGGTGAAGGCATTCGAGAAATTCAGGGCCAGGTTTCCAGAGGTTCAGATAGATGAAATAGAATACATCATGGCATTTATCGCATATTGCAACTCACAGCTGGGTCTCTCACCCAATACCATCAAGCTTTACATCGCAGGGCTGCAACACCATCGCATGCTAGCTAATCCAGCGGGGGCTCTATTCTCTCCATACAAATCGTTAAAGCAGCTCTCAGGGGCCTGGAGAAGGGAAAAAGGGAGTTCGGGTCCGGAGGTTGCCAGTCTCTGGTGAACTGCTCCGGGCTCTCTCGCTGGCCCTAGACAACTGTCCTTTTGGGCACTCTCTTAGTCTGGTTTTAAAAGCAGCCATGTACCTCGGGTTTTATGGCTTCCTCAGGCCCGGGAATTCTCAGTTGGGCCTGGGCAGAAGAATTTCCTTCATAAACATTACCTGGAAGGGGTCAACGAACATTTCATCCTCCACCTGCCTACTACCAAATCCAGTCAAACGGGTCCTCCAACGGAAGTTAGGTTCTACCCCACCAGTGGTGTCCAGTTCAGGTCCTCCGACAGTTACTGTCACTCCTTTCTGCTCTCCCGTCGGACAGCCCACTGCTCCCTTGCGGGGCAAGACCCCTTTCCACCTCCAAATTCATCGCATACATCCATTCACTGGTTCAGGGCATGGGACTCGATCCTAAAGGAATTTCTGGCCACTCATTTCGAATAGGGGCAGCCTCCGCCGCATCCCAGCATAATGTTCCGGCCCACATAATCCGGTCTATGGGGCGCTGGCGCTCCTCCTGTTTCGCCAGGTACGTGCCAAATCCCCAGGCAGAAATTTTGCAGGCGTTTTGTACTCTAGCTCTGTAATTACATAATAAATATTTTGCATCTATTCTGAGTCTCTTGCCCCCTTTCTTGGCATACCCACGTACATGGCTCTCGGCACACCTCAGCCACTATGGTCCGGGTTCGGGGGTCCACACTCCGGTCTCCTAGCCTTGACCATAAATATAACATAACATTTATAATGAAATAACCACAAATGTCTTTTCTGTGCTCACATCATTATCAGGTTTATTCAACCCCCAAGTGACATTCAATCTTAGTACTTAGTACAACATCCTTTTCCAGTTATAACAGCTTTAAAACGTGAAGCATAGCTTGACACAAGTGTCTTGCAGCGATCTACAAGTATCTTCGCCAATTCTTCATGAGCAAAAGCCTCCAGTTCAGTCACATTCTTAGGCTTGCGCACTGCAACTGCTTTCTTTAAGTCCCACCAGAGGTTCTCAATCGGATTTAAGTCTGGCGACTGCGATGGCCACTTCAAAATGTTCCAGCCTTTAACCAGTTCCCGACCGCCGTACGCAGGATTGCGCCCTGCGGGCGGCCGGGATCTTCTGTTTGGACGCGCGCGGGCGTCATCTCGCGAGACGCGAGGTTCCTGTGAACGCGCTGCGTGCGCTGCGTTCACAGTGAAGCGCGGCTCGAGAGTTGGACTACAGCCTGCCAGCGATGATCAATCGCTGGCAGGCTGTAGATGCGATATAATCGCATCAAACAGCTATATCAGACGCTGTTTTATGAACAGCGTCTGATATAGCAGCTACCTGGTCCTCTGGTGGTCCCATTTTCTGGGATCGACCACCAGAGGACCAGGTAACACAGTAAAAGTTGCACCAAACACTACACTAACCCCCCACCCCACCCCTCACCTATTAACCCCTTGATCACTCCATCTAGACCCCTGATCACCCCCCTGTCATTGATCACACCCTTGTAAGGCTCCATTCGGACGTCCATATGTGTTTTGCGGATCCGTGGATTCACGGATCCGTGGATTCACGGATCCGCCGGATCCGATCCGCGGATCCGATCCGCGGATCCGATCCGCGGATCCTCAAAACACGGACACCGGCAATGTGCTTTCCGCATTTTGCAGATCCGCACATTGCCAGAACTATATAGAAAATGCTTTTTCTTGTCCGCATTGCGGACAAGAATAGGACATGTTCTATATTTTTGCGGAACGGAAGTGCAGACTCGGAAGCGCGGATCCGTAATTCCGGATCCGAGCGGGACAAAGTCTGTCCCCATAGAAATGAATGGGTCCGCAATTCCGTTCCGCAAACAGAATTTTGGACGTATGAATGGGGCATAAGGGTCCCTTATCACCGCCAGTTAGTTAGCTACTTGTTAGGTAGCTAGCGCCCAGCCCACCGCACCGCAGTCACTGATTTTGGCAGAGATTTTTCATCCACATTGATCGATGCGAATGAAAAAATCTGTGCCGTTCATTTTTTTTTTTTTTCAGCGCAGAGGCTGAACGGAAAAAAATCTCATTACCCGTATGCTCAATATAAGGAGAATCGCAGAAACTCCTAATGCTGGCCATACGTGTAATGACTGCGGAGACCCTCAAATGCCAGGGCAGTACAAAACCCCACATGTGACCCCATTTTAGAAAGAAGACACCCCAAGGTATTCTGTGAGGGGCATGGCGAGTTCATGGAAAATTTTATTTTTGTCACAAGTTAGTGGAATATGAGACTGTAAAAAAAAAAAAAAAAAAAACAATTTCCGCTAACTTGTGCCAAATTTTTTTCTGTGAACTCGCCATGCCCCTCACAGAATACCTTGGGGTGTCTTCTTTCCACAATGGGGTCACTTGTGGGGTATTTATACTGCCCTGGCATTTTAGGGTCCTAAAGCGTGAGAATCCAAATGCGTAAAAATGCCCTGTGAAATCCTAAAGGTACTCATTGGTTTTAGGGCCCCTTTGCGCATCTTGGCTGCAAAAAGTGTCACTCATGTGGTATCGCCGTACTCAGGAGAAGTAGGGCAATGTGGTTTGGGGTGTATTTTTACATATACCCATACTGGGTGTGAGAAATATCGCTGTAAGCGACAACTTTTTACATTTTTTATTCAAAGTTGTCAATATACAGAGATATTTCTCTCACCCAGCATGGTATATGTAAAATACACCCCAAAACACATCGCCCTACTTCTCCTGAGTAGCGGCGATACCACATGAGTGACACTTTGCAGGCAAGATGCGCAAAGGGCTATCCAATGAGTGCCTTTAGAGGGCGCATTTTTACATTTTTCTCACGCTTTAGGGCTCTAAATGCCAGGGCAGTATAAATACCCACATGTGACACCATTTTGGAAAGAAGACACCCCAAGGTATTCGCTGAGGGGCATAATGAGTTCATGAAAAATTAAACTTTTGTCAAAAGTTAGCGGAAAGGAGACTTTGTGAGAAAAACAATAAAAATCAATTTCCACTAACTTGTGCCAAAAAAAAATATTCTATGAACTCGCCATGCCCTCATGGAATACCTTAGGGTGTCTTCTCAAAAATGAGGTCACACGTGAGGTATTTCTACTGCCCTGGCATTTTAGGGGCCCTAAAGCGTGAGAAGAAAATGCGTAAAAATGCCCTCTCTAAAAGGTACTCATTGAATTTGGGCACTTACGCATCTTGCCTGCAAAAGAAGTGTCACTCATGTGAGTATCGCCAGTACTCAGGAGAAGTAGGGCAATGTGTTTTGGGGTGTATTTTACATATACCCATGCTGGGTGAGAGAAATATCTCTGTATATTGACAACTTTGAATAAAAAATGTAAAAAGTTGTCATTTACAGAGATATTTCTCTCACTAAGCATGGGTATATATAAAAATACACCCCAAACCACATTGCCCCACTTCTCCTGAGTGCGGCGATACCACATGAGTGACACTTTTGCAGCCAAGATGCGCAAGAGCCCTAAACCAATGAGTACTCCTTAGGACTTCACAGGCCATTTTTATGCATTTGGATTCTCACACTTTAGGGGCCCCTAAAATGCCAGGTGAGTATAAATACCCCACATGTGACCCCATTTTTGGAAAGAAGACACCCCAAGGTATTCCGTGAGGGCATGGTGAGTCCACAGAATTTTTATTTTTTGGCACAAGTCAGCGGAAATTGTTTTTTTTTTTTTTTAATTTTGTTTTTTACAAAGTCTCATATTCCACTAACTTGTGACAAAAATAAAATTTTGCATGAACTCACCATACCCCTCACAGAATACCTTGGGGTGTCTTCTTCCAAAATGGGGTCACATGTGGGGTATTTATACTGTCCTGGCATTTTAGGGGCCCCTAAAGGGTGAGAAGAAGTCTGGAATCCAAATGCGTAAAATGCCCTGTGAAATCCTAAAGGTACTCTTTGGTTTTAGGGCCCCTTTGCGCACCAGGCTGCAAAAAGTGGCACACATGTGGTATCGCCGTACTCAGGAGAAGTAGGGCAATGTGTTTTGGGGTGTATTTTTATATATACCCATACTTTGTGTGAAAAATATCTCTGTAAACGACAACTTTTAAAATTTTTTATACAAAGTTGACAATTTACAGAGATATTTCTCTCACCCAACATGGGTATATGTAAAAATACACTCCCAAAACACATTGCCCTACTTCTCCTGAGTACGGCGATACCACATAAGTGCCGCTTTGCAGCCTGGGTGCAAAGGGCCCAAATTCCAACAGTACCTTTAGGTTTTACATGATGGCTCACAACTTAGCCTCGCTCAAAATGCCAGAACAGTAAACACACCCCACAAATGACTCCATTTCGGAAAGTAGACACCCCAAGGCATTCACTGAGGGGCATAGTGAGTCCGTCTGAGATTTTTTTTTTTTGCCAGAAGTTATCAGAAATTGAAACTTTTTTTTTTTTTTTTCTCAGAAAGTGTCAATTTCCGCTAACTTGTGAAAAAAATGAAATGATACATGAACTCACCAAGCCCCTCCGCGAATACTTTGGGGTGTCTTCTTTCTAAAATGGTGTAATTTGGGGGATATTTATACTATCCTGGCATTCTAGCACCTGAAGAAACATGACAGGCGCTCAGAAAGTCAGAGCTGCTTCAAAATGCCGAAATTCACTTTTTTGCACCATAGTTTGTAAACGCTATAACTTTTACCCAAACCAATAAATATACACTTATTGGATTTTTTTTATCAAAGACATGTAGAACAATAAATTTAGAGAAAAATTTATATAGAAATGTAGTTTTTTTGAAAAATTTTACAACAGAAAGTGAAAAATGTCATTTTTTTGCAAAAATTTCGGTAATTTTTGATTAATAGCAAAAAAGTAAAAATGTCAGCAGCAATGAAATACCACCAAATGAAAGCTCTATTAGTGAGAAGAAAAGGAGGTAAAATTCATTTGGGTGGTAAGTTGCATGAAGGAGCAATAAACGGTGAAAGTAGTGTAGTGCGGAATTGTAAAAAGTGGCCTGGTCATTAAGGGTGTTTTAAGCTGGGGGCTGAAGCGGTTAATCTGCAACCATGCTCTAGTGGACTTGGAGGTATGTTTGGGATCATTGTCCTGTTGAAAGGTCCAACGTCTCCCAAGCCTCAGGTTTGTGACGGACTGCATCACATTTTCATCCAATATCTCCTGGTACTGAAGAGAATTCATGGTACCTTGCACACGCTGAAGCTTCCCTGTACCTGTAGAAGCAAAACAGCCCCAAAGCATGATTGACCCCCGCCATGCTTCACAGTAGGCAGGTGTTCTTTTCTTCATAGGCCTTATTCTTCCTCCTCCAAACATAGTGTTGATCCATGGGCCCAAACAGTTCTAATTTTGTTTCATCAGTCCACAGAACACTATCCCAAAACTTTTGTGGTTTGTCCACATGACTTTTGGCATACTGCAGTCGACTCTTCTCATTCTTTGGAGACAGCAAGGGGATGCGCCTGGGAGTTCTGGCATGGAGGCCTTCATTACGCAGTGTGCACCTTATTGTCTGAGCTGAAACTTCAGTACCCGCATCTGACAAATCTTTTTCAGTTCCTCAGCAGTCACACGGGGACTTTTCTCCACTTTGCACTTCAGGTAGCGCACAGCAGTCGAAGTCAGCATCTTCTTTCTGCCATGACCAGGTAAGCGTTTCAACAGTGCCCTTTGCCTTGAATTTGCGAATGATGCTTCCTATGGTGTCTCTTGGTATGTTTAACATCTTTGCAATCTTCTTATAGCCATTGCCCTTCCTGTGAAGAGAAATCACCTCTTCTCTTGTCTTCCTGGACCATTCTCTTGACTTCACCATGTTTGCAAACACACCAGTAAATGTCTAGAAGGAGCTGAGTATCAGTCATTTTTACATCTGCCTAATTGGTGCTTATTATGCTTGATTGCTGCTCATTGACATCCACAGGTGTTTTCAATACCTGTTCGAAAACACTTGAATGAACCTCTGTTCTTAACCGCTACAGGACCGCCTAACGCAGGGATGCGTCCTGCGGGCGGTCCTGTAGCTCTGAGATGACGCATCGGCGCATCATCCAGTGGGAGCCGAGACTTCCTGTGAACGCGCGCATTCACAGAGAGCGCGTCTCGGCAGTTCGGCTACAGCATGCCAGCGATGATCCATCGCTGGCAGGCTGTAGATGCGGAGTAAATTGCATCAAACAGCTATATCAGGCGCAGTTTTGTGAACAGCGTCTGATAGTAGCTGCTACCTGGTCCTCTGGTGGTCCCATTTGCTGGGATCGACCACCAGAGGACCAGGCTATACTACTACAAAGTCGCACCAAACACTACACTAACCCCCTCACCTATTAACCCCTTGATCACCCCATCTAGACCCCTGATCACCCCCTGTCATTGATCACACCCCTTGTAAGGCTCCATTCAGACGTCCATATGTTTTTGCGGATCCGTGGATTCACGGATCCGCTGGATCCAATCCGCGGATCCGATCCGCAGATCCTCAAAACACGGACACCGGCAATGTGATTTCCGCATTTTGCAATTGCGGACAAGAATAGGGACATGTTCTATATTTTTGCGGAGCGGAAGTGCAGACCCGAGCGCGGATCCTTAATTCGGATCCGAGCGGGACAAAGTCTGTCCCCATAGAAATGAATGGGTCCACAATTCCGTTCCGCAAACAGAATTTCGGACGTGTGAATGGTGCATAAGTGTCCCCTATCACCGCCAGTTAGTTAGCTACTTGTTAGGTAGCTAGCGCCCTGCCCACCGCACCGCAGTCACTGATTTTGGCAGAGATTTTTTCATCCACATTGATCGATGCGAATGAAAAAATCTGTGCCGTTCATTTATTTATTTTTTTATTTTTTTTTCAGCGCAGAGGCTGAACGGAAAAAAAAAATCTCAGAAACTCCTAATGCTGGCCATGCGTGTAATGATTGCGGAGACCCTCAAATGCCAGGGCAGTACAAACACCCCACATGTGACCCCATTTTAGAAAGAAGACACCCCAAGGTTTCGCTGAGGGGTATGGCGAGTTCATGCAAAATTTTATTTTTTGTCACAAGTTAGTGGAATATGAGACTGTAAAAAAAAAATTAAAAATCAATTTCCGCTAACTTGTGCCAAATTTTTTTTTTTCTGTGAACTCGCCATACCCCTCACAGAATACCTTGGGGTGTCTTTTTCCACAATGGGGTCACTTGTGGGGTTTTATACTGTCCTGACATTTTAGGGGTCCTAAAGCGTGAGAATCCAAATGCGTAAAAATGGCCTGTGAAATCCTAAAAGGTACTCATTGGAATTCGGGCCCTTTACGCATCTTGGCTGCAAAAAAGTGTCACTCATGTGGTATCGCCGTACTCAGGAGAAGTAGGGCAATGTGTTTTAGGGTGTATTTTTACATATACCCATACTGTGTGTGAGAAATATCGCTGTAAGCGACAACTTTTTAAAAAAATTTATTCAAAGTTGTCAATTTACAGAGATATTTCACACACCAACATGGTATATGTAAAAATACACCAAATACATGTGTCACTTTTGCAGCCAAGATGCGCAAAGGGCCCAAATTCCAATGAGTACCTTTAGGAGAGCATTTTTACGCATTTTCTTCTCACGCTTTAGGGCCCCTAAAATGCCAGGGCAGTATAAATACCCCACATGTGAACCCATTTTGGAAAGAAGACACCCCAAGGTATTCGCTGAGGGCATAATGATTCCATGAAAAATTAAACTTTTGTCAAAAGTTAGCGGAAAGGGAGACTTTGTGAGAAAAAACAATAAAATCAATTTCCACTAACTTGTGCCAAAAATAAAATCTTCTATGAACTCACCATGCCCCTCATGGAATACCTTAGGGTGTCTTCTTTCCAAAATGGGGTCACATGTGGGGTATTCATACTGCCCTGGCATTTAGGAGCCCTAAAGCGTGAGAAGAAAATGCGTAAAAATGCCCTCCTAAAAGGTACTCATTGGAATTTGGGCCCTTTGCATCTTGGCTGCAAAAAGTGTCACTCATGTGGTATCGCCGTACTCAGGAGAAGTAGGGCAATGTGTTTTGGGGTGTATTTTTACATATACCCATGCTGGGTGAGAGAAATATCTCTGTAAATTGACAACTTTGAATAAAAAAATGTAAAAGTTGTCGTTTACAGCGATATTTCTCTACACAGCATGGGTATATGTAAGCCACCCCAAACCATGCCCTACTCTCCTGAGTACGAGGATACCTCATGAGTGACACTTTGCAGCCTGGCTGCACAAGGGGCCCTAAAACCAATGAGTACCTTTAGGATTTCTGCAGGCCATTTTTATGCATTTGGATTCTCACGTTTTAGGGGCCCCTAAAATGCCAGGTGAGTATAAATACCCCACATGTGACCCCATTTTGGAAAGAAGACACCCCAAGGTATTCCATGAGGGGCATGGCGAGTCCACATAATTTTTATTTTTGGCACAAGTTAGTGGAAATTGATATTTATTTATTTTTTATTTTGTTTTTACAAAGTCTCATATTCCACTAACTTGTTACAAAAATAAAATTTTACATGAACTCACCTAACCCCTCACGGAATACTTTGGGGTGTCTTCTTTCCAAAGTGGGGTCACATGTGAGGTATTTATACTGTCCTGGCATTTTAGGGGAGCCTAAAGCGTGAGAAGAAGTCTGGAATCCAAATGCGTAAAAATGCCCTGTGAAATCCTAAAGGTACTCATTGGTTTTAGGGCCCTTGCGCACCCAGGCTGCAAAAAGTGGCACACATGTGGTATCGCCGTACTCAGGAGAAGTAGGGCAATGTGTTTTGGGGTGTATTTTTATATATACCCATACTTTGTGTGAAAAAATACGACAACTTTTAAAAACTTTTATACAAAGTTGACAATTTACAGAGATATTTCTCTAACCCAGTGATGGGCAACGTGCGGCTCTCCAGCTGTTGCTAAACTACAACTTCCACCATGCCCTGCAGTAGGCTGATAGCTATAGACAGGCTTTGCATGCTGGGAGTTGTAGTTCTGCAACAGCTGGAGAGCCGCACGTTGCCCATCACTGCTCTAACCCAACATGGGTATATGTAAAAATACACCCCAAAACACATTGCCCTACTTCTCCTGAGTACGGCGATACCACATAAGTGACACTTTTTTGCAGCCTGGGTGCGCAAAGGGGCCCAAATTCCAACGAGTACCTTTAGGTTTTACATGGCGGCTCACAATTTAGCCCCGCCCAAAATGCCGGAACAGTACAAACACCCACAAATGACACTGTTTTGGAAGAAGACACCAAAGGTATTTGCTGAGGGGCATAGTGAGTCCGTGGGAGATTTTTTGTTGCCAGAAGTTAGCAGAAATGGAAACTTTATTATTATTTTTTTTTCCTCAGAAAGTGTCATTTTCCGCTAACTTGTGAAAAAAAATGAAATGATACATGAACTCATCATGCCCCTCCGGGAATACTTTGGGGTGTCTTCTTTCTAAAATGGTGTCATTTGGGAGGTATTTATACTATCCTGGCATTCAAGCACCTGAAGAATCATGACAGGTGCTCAGAAAGTCAGAGCTGCTTCAAAATGCGGAAATTCACTTTTGCACCATAGTTTGTAAGCGCTATAACTTTACCCAAACCAATAAATATACACTTATTGGATTTTTTTATCATAGACATGTAGTACAATAAATTTAGAAAAAAATTATATAGAAATGTAGTTTTTAAAAAAATTACAACAGAAAGTGAAAAATGTCATTTTTTGCTAAAATTTCGGTCATTTTTATTAATAGCAAAAAAAGTTAAAATGTCAGCAGCAATGAAATACCACCAAATGAAAGCTCTATTAGTGAGAAGAAAAAGAGGAAAATTATTTTGGGTGGTAAGTTGTATGACGTAGCAATAAACGGTGAAAGTAGCGTAGTGCAGAACTGTAAAAAGTAGCCTGGTCATTAAGGGTGTTTAAGCTAGGGGTTGCTGAAGTGGTTAAGACTGGCGTCTAAAACGCTGTTCTTAATAAATGTGCCCCTATGAGTCTTCTGTGTAAAATGGATTGGAACAGGCGCCATCTTTAAAGGCCTGATTAATAACATTAACCGGAAGGGGTTAATGCGAAAAAGGTTGTGAACAGGCTGAGATTTGGTGCTAGCCTGATGGTTTGTGGTAATAGTAATGACATTCAGGGCATTTTGCATGTAAAGCACAGGGGTGAGGATCTTTGCTATCTCTGAATACATTTGAAGCCTGCTGGAACAAGTACAAAAGCCATCATGGAGTAGAGCCCTATGTAAAAGAGGTCACCTTGTCCTGGTACTGTAGATGGCTACAAATGAGTTTGATCAAAATATATTTTATAAGTACTTCATGTTCTTTAAATATATATTGAATATAGCATGTTTTCAAATGTTTTCAGAGTACGGAAGCATTGTGTTTTGTGTATTTGTTTGGGCCATATGCTTACTGTAGATCGGCTACTTTGATAGTCAGTGAGGGACCATCCTATATCTGAAAGTCATGTCAGGTAAATAAAACATTTTCTTTAGAAATTTCAATGTACCTATTTTAATGTGACTGAAAGCTTTTAGTATTTTTCCATTATGTTGATATTTGACTTTTCACTGTGATGAGAATATTACTATAAATTTCTAGTCGTGGAACAGTGTCCATTTTAAAGGCCACTGGAATATCTCCAATCAATTTAGGAAGACTACATGCAATGGGAGCAGATTGTAATATGCCTATCTGAAATGCCATTGTTTGTTCTTTTTAAAATGAATATCAAACTCAGTCAGCTATCAGCAGCTCATTTCTGCATAATAAACATTGCCTTGTACATGGAGCGTTCACATGCTGATATGATCCTGCACAAATGATATGCAAATTGTGCCTCTGTCTTGGTCTACATTGTTATACTGTGATAGAATACTGATAACCTACAGTTCCACCAGTATGCTCCCATAAATATCTGTTTAACAGAAAGAGCATTTATGATGTGCACTAGTGTTGAGCGAGTTGAACTATCCGAAGTGTATTTCTATCTGAATTTCAGGAAAACTTTGATTCAACGCGAAGCCAAATTTCTGCTCGCTTTGTGGAAATTAATCTCTTTTTCCTGAAATGAAGGTAAAAATAATACATACTCACTGGTGCAGTAGTCTTAATGGAAGCAAGCCAGCCAGCATGATGACGTCATAACGTCACTGTGTGACATCTCACAGAGTATCTTCAATCAAGATGGCCATGATGGCCTCTCCGCAATAAAATGGATAAATTCAGTATGTATTTTTTTTAACTGGATTAGCCCCTGGAATGCCTTAATTTTTATCTCAGATGCCGCAATCAGTGATGAACGTGGTATCTGAGGCTCAATGACAGGGGGTGGCACAAACATCATAACCCATCATTGCGCCCAATACTTACAAAGGAATGCACTTTACAACAAACTAATTCATCATGAAACGAAATTCTTTGTGAAATTCGGTGAAGCAGGCAAATCAAATTTTTCATGATTTCGCTCCTCTTTAATGTGCACACATAAAAGGACAACCACAATCCCTAGTTTTTGGTATCTCCAGTTTCCTAACATGTGCACCATAATATGGTTGCCATATAGTTTGAACACGTGGGAATTACATGGTCAGGCTTTTACCAAAAGCTCACTCACTTTTTTATGGATCCTCGAAACACTGTTAACACTCAAATATGTGCAGGCCTTTATAGCACATTCACACGATCCTATTATGTTTTCTTTCCACATTCGTATGTCCATTCCACAAACGATAGAAGTTGTTCTATTCTTGAAAAGAGGCTGGGCACACTCAGATAATCCGGACCATACAGAGTAATTCATATATATGTTTATTTCAATAATTAATAAAATGAAGGTTGTGCACACTCTAAAAACAATATATTATAACAGCAACAGTCTGCAGATTAGCACCAATTGGATTACAAAAAAGGAGCAATATTCCTAATATATGTACACAGGACCAATCAAGCACCAATTGGATTACAAAAAGGAGCAATATTCCTAATATATGTACACAGGACCAATCAAGATTGAATAATAAATTGCACTAGGCAGCAAAAACTAGAATTCATGCACCGGATAGTAGGTATATGACAACAAAAGTAAGTGGGGACGCAATATAGTCAATAACTAAAATAGCAATGGGTTTGAGGTAATACTCTCTCTGACGTACTGTAGGTATAGGCAGTGTATAGTGACCAATTTCCAGCCAACAAAATTCGTTACTCCAAATGCTCCAATATTAAATAGTAACGTCGGTGTCCCACTCTGGCCGATTGTGTGGCGGCATCCCGCCACAGAAACACGTGTTATACCAAGCTAGCTTCTTAAAAGTCCAAAACAGTCTTACCCGGACCTTGGGTACCGATTCTCCCTTCGATATGTTGTGGTTATCATCTGCATCCACATCGATTTCAGGAGTTCTCTGCTGTAGTGGCAAGTCTCAAGCCAGCGGTGTATACTCACTCGTGGGGCACCTGATTAGTTCGTCACTTTTTCGGTGCTTCCGCTGTACAATCGCGCCCGGTGGTTTACAGCAGTGATACTATGATAATGATGTACCCTCCTGGTCCGTATCGGTAAGAAATATTAGAGCCGTTTGGTCGTTAATTACAGGGAATATGCACCAGACGCGTTTCAGGGTCCTATAATTCAACCCTTCCTCAGTGGCAACGTCACAGCATTTCAAAGGCCAGTAGTTTAGAAATGCTGGCATTCAGGCCCAGGGCTCGAGGGTGGCTAAGTGGGAATTTACGCTTTCTTTCCAAGCTTTGTGAGATGGAGAGCTGAGCGCTGCCGTGTGACATGGTGGAGATGCTTGGTGGCGCAGGTGGTGGTGTCGGTGGCACATCCTCTGTTTGGTGGGTGGCAGGTGCCAACCTTCCTCGCAAGGCGGAGGAAGACGCCGAGGCAGCAGCATAAGAGGGAGCAGGGGAGCCTGAGTGAGTTCCTTGTTTTTAAGGTGTTTACTCCACTGCAGTTCATGCTTTGCATGTAGATGCCTGGTCATGCCGGTTGTGCTAAGGTTCAGAACGTTAATGCCTCGCTTCAGGCTCTGATGGCACAGCGTGCAAACCACTTGGGTCTTGTCGTCATTACATTGTTTAAAGAAGTGCCATGCTAGAGAACTCCTTGAAGCTGCCTTGGGGTGCTCGGTCACTAGTGGCGGTGGCCAGTAGCAGGCGAACTCCCTTGGCGGCGACTGTTCTGCTTTTCCCCTGCTCCCTCTTTTGATACGCTGTTGGCTCGGTCTCATCACTGCCTCTTCCTCTGAACTATGAAAGTCAGCGGCACGACCTTAATTCCATGTGGGGTCTAGGACCTCATTGTCCCCTGCATCGTATTCCACACAGTCTTCCTCCCTGATCTCCTGTTCGGTCTGCACACTGCAAAAGACGAAGCAGTTGGCACCTGTGTTTTGTCATCATTAGAGACGTGCGGACTCCAATGAGGTTTTATTCCCATGTCCTCATCATCAGGAAACATAAGTGGTTGTGCATCAGTGCATTCTATGTCTTCCACCACTGGGGAAGGGCTAGGTGGATTCCCTTAGGAAACCCTGCCAGAAGCATCTTCAAACAGCATAAGAGACTGCCGCATAACTTGAGGCTCTGACAGTTTCTCTGATATGCATGGGTTTATTGTGACAGACTGATGGGCTTGGTTTTCAGGCACCACCTATGCTCTTTCTGCAGAAGACTGGGTGGGAGATAATGTTGTGAAACGTGCTGGATCCACTGTCGGCAACCCAATTGACTAGCGTCTGTACTTGCTCAGGCCTTACCATCCTTAGAACGGCATTGGGCCCCACCAAATATCGCTGTAAATTCTGGCAGGTACTGGAACCTGAGGTAGTTGGTTCACTAGGACGTGTGGCTGTGGCAGAATGGCCACGTCCTCTCCCAGCAGCAGAGGGTCCACTAACACCACGACGACTGCATCCCTTACTAGATGTTTTCCTCATTGTTACCGTTCACCAAGCACCACATTAAGAAAAAAATATTTGGCCCAATGTATTGATTTCAAATTCAGGCCTTTTTTACAAGCACCTAACACTATCTGCCAATTTATTTATGTACTGTATTACACTAATCCAGGCACAGCAGTAACCACTGATTTAGGGAATATCAATTGAAGGCCTAGTATTTAGGCCCTGGATGAAAGGTATCCTTTATGGACAGATTTACATTTGGAAATGCACAGAAGCGTGTGAAAAAAATATGTAGGATTATGCCTTCAGCAATCGTTTTTAACACTTTGTGTAATAAACCCTTTAACGGACAGAAATACACTATGAGATGCACAATAGTGCGTGCAGATTTACAGGATTATGCTTTCAGCAATTGTAATGTAACACTTTTTGTTATTTACCCTTTTACGGAAAGAAATATACTTGGAGATGCACGCTGAGTGTAATATACCCTTTTACGGACAGATTAACACTTGGACTGCAACAGCTGGAACACCAGATTAAGGCCTCTTGCATACGAACGTTTTTTTTGCGAGTGTACGGGCTATTTTTTGTGTTCCTTATACGGTCCGTATACTGGAACCATTCATTTCAATGGGTCCGCAAACAAAAGCGGAAGTGTTTCCGTGTGCATTCCGTTTCCGTATTTCCGTTTTTCCGTTCCGTGCAAAGATAGAACATGTCCTATTATTGCCCGCAAATCACGATCCGTGGCTCCATTCAAGTCAATGGGTCCACAAAAAAGCGGAATGCATACGGAAATGCATCCATATGTCTTCCGTATCCATTCCGCTTTTGCTGAACAATCTATTGAAAATTTTAAGACCAGCCCAATTTTTTCTATGAAATTACTGTATACTGTATATGCCATACGGAAAAACGGAACAGAAAACGGAGCCGAAACGGAAACACAACGAATCACAAAAACGGAACAACGGATCCATAAAAACGTGCCGCAAAACCATACGGTCGTGTGCAATAAGACAAGGGTATTGGTATATTGGTAAGTGAATTTCACCCTAGAAACAAAATCAATCCTTTGACGGATACTATTAAACTTGTCCAGTCACAGCTGATTTACTGTATTTCTATTTTGGCAACTGAATTTATTTCTATTACTGTATTTTTATTTTGGCAAATAAATCATTTGATAGACACTATTAAACTTGGCCAGCCACAGCTGGAACACCAGATTTACGATATTGCTATTTTGGCAATTGAATTTCACCCTAGAAAAAATATATCCTTTGCCAGACACTATTAAACTTGGCCAGGCACAGCTGGAACACCAGATTTACTGTATTTCTATGTTTGCTACTGACTTTCACCCAGAAAATAATATATCCTTTGACGGCTACTAGGAAATTGTCCAGTTACAGCTGGAACACCAGATTCAGGGTATTGCTATTTTGGCAATTCAATTTCACCCCTGAACAAAATCTATCCTGTGACGGACACTATTAATCTTGGCCAGTCACAGCTGAAACCACTGATTTATGGTATTGCTATTTTGGCAATTGAATTTCACACCAGAAAAAAATATACCCGTTTACGGACAGATTTAAACTAGGCCTGCAACAGCTGGAACACCAGATTTACTGTATATCTGTTTTTGCTACTGACTTTCACAACAGAAAAAATATATACTTTGACGGACACTAGGAAATTGTCCACTCACAGCTGGAACACCAGATTCAGGGTGTTGCTATTTTGGTAATTAAATTTCACCCCAGAACAAAATATATCCTTTTACAGACAGATTTAAACTAGGCCTGCAACAGCTGGAACACCAGATTCAGGGTATTGCTATATTGGCAAGTGAATTTCACCCCAGAAAAAAAAAACATATCCTTTGCCGGACTCTATTATACTTGTCCAGCCACAGCTGGAACACCAGATTTACTGAATTTCTATTTTTGCAACTGTATTTCACCCCAGAAAATAATATATCCTTTGAAGGACACTACGGAAATTGTCCAGTCACAGCTGGAACACCAGATTCAGGGTATTGCTATTTTGACAATTAAATTTCACCTCAGAACAAAATATATCCTTTTACAGACAGATTTAAACTAGGCCTGCAACAGAAGGAACACCAGATTCAGGGTATTGCTATATTGGCAAGTGAATTTCACCCCAGAACAAAATCTATCCTTTGACGGATACTATTAAACTTGTCCAGTCACAGCTGGAACACCAGATTTACTGTATTTCTATTTTGGCAACTGAATTTCACTGCAGACAATGATAAATCCTTTGACCGACACTATTAAACTTGGCCAGCCACAGCTGAAAATACAGATTTATGGTATTGCTATTTTGGCAATTGAATTTAACCATAGAAAAAAAAATAATAATCCTTTGCTGGACACTATTAAACTTGTCCAGTCACAGCTGGAACACCAGATTTACTGTATTTCTATTTTGGCAATTGAATTTCACCCCAGAAAAAAATATATCCTTTGCCAGACACTATTAAACTTGGCCAGCCACAGCTGAAAATACAGATTTATGGTATTGCTATTTTGGCAATTGAATTTAACCACAGAAAAAAAAATAATAATAATCCTTTGCTGGACACTATTAAACTTGTCCAGTCACAGCTGGAACACCAGATTTACTGTATTTATATTTTTGCAACTATATTTCACCCAAGAACAAAATCTATCCTGTGACGGACACTAGGGAAATTGTCCAGTCACAGCTGGAACACCAGATTCAGGGTATTGCTATTTTGGCAATTGAATTTCATCCAAGAAAAAATATACCCTTTACGGAGAGATTTAACCTAGGCCTGCAACAGCTGGAACACCAGATTCAGGGTATTGCTATATTGGCAATTAGATTTCACCCCAGAAAAAATATACCCTTTTACGGACAGATTTAACCTAGGCCTGCAACAGCTGGAACACCAGATTCAGGGTATTGCTATTTTGGCAATTAAATTTCACCCCAAAACAAAATTTATCTTTTGACGGATACTATTAAACTTGTCCAGTCACAGCTGGAACACCAAATTTACTGTATTTCTATTTTGGCAACTGAATTTCACCGCAGAAAATAATAAATCCTTTGACGGACACTATTAAACATGGCCAGCCAGTGCTGGTACACCAGATTTACTGGTATTGCTATTTTGGCAATTGAATTTCACCACAGAAAAAAAAATATCCCTAGCCGGACACTATTAAACTTGTCCAGTCACAGCTGGAACACCAGATTTACTGTATTTCTATTTTGGCAACTGAATTTCACCGCAGAAAATAATAAATCCTTTACGGACACTATTAAACATGGCCAGCCACAGCTGAAACCACTGATTTATGGTATTGCTATTTTGGCAATTGAATTTCACACCACAAAAAATATACCCCTTTGTGGACAGATTTAAACTAGGCCTGCAACAGCTGGAACACCTGATTCAGGGTATTGCTATTTTGGCAATAAAATTTCACCCCAGAAAAAAATATACCCCTTTGCGGACAGATTTAAACTAGGCCTGCAACAGCTGGAACACCAGATTTACTGTATATCTATTTTTGCTACTGACTTTCACAACAGAAAATAATATATCCTTTGACGGACACTAGGGAAATTGTCCAGTCACAGCTGGAATAGCAGATTCAGGGTATTGCTATTTTGGCAATTGAATTTCACCCCAGAAAAAATCTATCCTTTGACGGACACTATTAAACTTGTCCAGTCACAGCTGGAAAACCAGATTTACTGTATTTATATTTTTGCAACTATATTTCACCCCAGAACAAAAACTATCCTGTGACAGACACTATTTAACTTGGCCAGCCACAGCTAATACCACTGATTTATGGTATTGCTATTTTGGCAATTGAATTTCACGCCAGAAAAAATATATCCTTTGCCGGACAGTAGTAAACTTGTCCAGCAACAGCTGGAACACCAGATATACTATATTACTATTTTTGCAACTGTATTTCACCACAGAAAATAATATATCCTTTGACGGACACTAGGGAAATGGTCCAGTCACAGCTGGAACAATAGATTCAGGGTGTTCCAATTTTGGCAATTAAATTTCACCCCAGAAAAAAATATACCTATTTACGGACAGATTTAAACTAGGCCTGCAACAGCTGGAATAACAGATTTACTGTATTTCTATTTTTGCAACTGTATTTCACCCCAGAAAAAATATATACTTTGACGGACAGTAGGGAAATTGTCCAGTCACAGCTGGAACACCAGATTTATGGTATTGCTATTTTGGCAATTAAATTTCACCCCATTAAAAATATACCCTTTACGGAAAGATTTAAACTAGGCCTGCAACTGCTGGAACACCAGATTCAGTGTATTGCCATTTTGGCAATTAAATTTCACCCAAGAAAAAAATATACCCTTTTACGGACTTATTTAAACTAGGCTTGCAACAGCTGGAACAACAGATTTACTGTCTTTCTATTTTGCTACTGTATTTCAAAACAGAAAATAATATATCCTTTGACGGACACAAGTGAAATTGTCCAGTCACAGCTGGAACACCAGATTAAGGGTATTGCTATTTTGGCAATTAAATTTCACCCCAGAACAAAATCTGTCCTTTCCCGTACACTATTAAACTTGGCCAGCTGGAACACCAGATTTACTGTATTTCTATTTTTTCAACTATATTTCACCCCAGAAAATAATACATCCTTTGACGTACACTGGGGAAATTGTCCAGTCACAGCTGGAACTCCAGATTTAAGGTATTGCTATCTTGGCAATTAAATTTTACCCCAGAAAAAATATACCCTTTACAGACAGATTTAAACTAGGCCCGCAACAGCTAGAACACTAGATTTATTGTATTTCTATTTTTGCAACTGTTTTTCACCCCAGAAAATAATATATCCTTTGACGGACACTTAGGAAATTGTCCAGTCACAGCTGGAACACCAGATTCAGGGTATTGCTATTTCGGCAATTAAATTTCACCCCAGAACAAAATCTATCCTGTGACAGACACTATTATACTTGGCCAGCCAAAGCTGAAACCACTGATTTATGGTATTGCTATTTTGGCAATTGAATTTCACACCAGAAAAAATATACCCTTTTACTGACAGATTTAAAGTAGGCCTGCACCAGCTGGAATACCAGATTCAGGGTATTGCTATATTGGCAATTAAATTTCACCCCAGACAAAAAAAAGTATATACTTAGACCCTACCACTAGAGATGAGCGAACACCTAGAAGTTCGGTTTCGGAAGTTCGACCGAACTTCCCAAAAATGTTCGGGTTCGGGATCCGAACTCGACCTGAAGTCAATGGGGACCCGAACTTTTAAGCACTAAAAAGGCTGTAAAATAGTCCAGGAACGGGCTAGAGGGCTGCCAAAGGCAGCAAATGTAGGTAAATCCCCTGCAAACAAATGTGGATATGGAAATAAATTAAAATAAAATAAAATAAATAAAATTTAACCAATATCAATTGAAGAGAGGTCACACTGCAAGGAATAATGCGCCATATCCCCCAAGACTGGAGAAGGCCACTTTCAGTTATTTCGGCCCCAGCACCCAGACAGAGGAGAGAGGTCCCACAGCAAGGAATCATGCGTCATATCACCCACCACTGGAGAAGGCCACTTTCAGTTATTTCGGATCCAGCACCCAGACAGAGGAGATCGGTCCCACAGCAAGGAATCATGCGTCATTTGACCAACCACCGGAGAAGGCCACTTTCAGTTATTTCGGACCCAGCACCCAGACAGAGGAGAGCAGTCCCACAGCAAGGAATCATGCGTCATATCACCCACCACTGAGAAGGCCACTTTCAGTTATTTCGGACCCAGCACCCAGACAGAGGAGAGAGGTCCCACAGCAAGGAATCATGCGTCATATCAACCACCACTGGAGAATGCCACTTTCGGTTATTTCGGCCCAGCAGCCAGACAGAGGAGAGAGGTCCCACAGCAAGGAATCATGCGTCATATAACCCACCACCGAAGAAGGCCACTTTCAGTTATTTCGGGCCCACCACCCAGACAGAGGAGAGGATCATTCAACTTTGGGTTGCACTGCAAGATCATGGTAAAGTTAAAAAAATGAGGATTCAATAAAGAAGTGACCCGGAGTACAAGAATACATGGTTGAGGGGAGGCAGTTATAAATGTCTATTCTGCACAAGGGAGGGACAGGTCCTGTGGGATCCATGCCTGGTTCATTTTTATGAATGTCAGCTTGTCCACGTTGGCTGTGGACAGGCGGCTGCGTTTGTCAGTAATGACGCCCCCTGCCGTGCTGAATACACGTTCAGACAAAAGCGCTGGCCGCCGGGCAGGCCAGCACCTCAAGGCATAAAATGCTAACTCTGGCCACGTGGACAATTTGGAGACCCAGAAGTTGAATGGGGCCGAACCATCAGTCAGTACGTGGAGGGGTGTGCAGGCGTACTGTTCAACCATGTTAGTGAAATGCTGCCTCCTGCTAACACGTTCCGTATCAGGTGGTGGTGCAGTTAGCTGTGGCGTGGAGACAAAACTTTTCACATTTCTACCATGCTAACAATGCCCTCAGAGGAGCTGGCCGTGACACAGCTGCGTTGGCGACCTTTTGCTCCTCCTCTGTCTTCGCCTTGTGCTTCCACCTGTTCCCCTGTGACATTTGGGAATGCTCTCAGGAGCGCGTCTACCAGCGTGCGCTTGTACTCGCGCATCCTCCTATCACGTTCCAGTGCAGGAAGTAAGGTGGGCACATTGTCTTTTCACCGGGGATCCAGCAGGGTGGCAACCCAGTAGTCCGCACAGGTTAAAATGTGGGCAACTCTGCTGTCGTTGCGCAGGCACTGCAGCATGTAGTCGCTCATGTATGCCAGGCTCCCCAGAGGTAAGGACAAGCTGTCCTCTGTGGGAGGCGTATCATCATCGTCCTCCGTATCCCCCAGCCACGCACCAGTGATGGGCCTGAGTTGTGTCGGGTGCCACCCCGCTGTAAACCTGCTTCATCCCTCATCCTCCTCCACCTCCTCCTCGTCCTCCAGTAGTGGGCCCTGGCTGGCCACATTTGTACCTGGCCTCTGCTGTTGCAAAAAACCTCCCTCTGAGCCACTTGTAACAGACTGGCCTGAAAGTTCTAAAAATGACCCCTCATCCTCCTCCTCCTCCTGGGCCACCTCCTCTTCCATCATCGCCCTAAGCGTGTTCTCAAGGAGACATAGAAGTGGTATTGTAACGCTGATAACGGTAGTCATCGCCACTGGCCATGTTGGTGGAGTACTCGAAACAGCGCAACAGGGCACACTGGTCTCACATGGAGGCCCAATCATTGGTGGTCAAGTGGTGCTGTTCCGCAGTGCGACTGACGCGTGCGTGCTGCAGCTGAAACTCCACTATGGCCAGCTGCTGCTCACACAGTCTCTCCAGCATGTGCAAGGTGGAGTTCCACCTGGTGGGCACGTCGCATATGAGGCGGTGAGCGGGAAGGCTGAAGTTCCGCTGTAGCGCAGACAGGTGAGCAGTGGCAGGATGTGAACGCCGGAAGCGCACACAGACGGCCCTCACTTTATGCAGCAGCTCTGACATGTCGGGGTAGTTGTGAATCAACTTCTGCACCACCAAATTCAGCACATGCGCCAGGCAAGGGATGTGCGTAAACCGGCTAGTCCCAGAGCTGCGACGAGATTTCGCCCATTGAGGCCCACCGGCAGAAACCACTCGTCGGTCTGTTGTTCAATACCCCGCCACAACTCCTGCGCGGGGTGGGGCCTGTCCCCCAAACATATGAGTTTCAGAATGGCCTGCTGACGTTTACCCCGGGCTGTGCTGAAGTTTGTGGTGAAGGTGAGTGGCTGACTGGATGAGCGGGTGAAATCAAAGGAGGAGGAAGCCGAGTAGGAGGAGGAGGCTACAGGAGGCAAAGAATGATGCCCTGCGATCCTTGGCGGCGGAAGGACGTGCGCCAAGGAACTCTCCGCCCTGCGGCCCAGCCGCCACTACATTTACCCAGTGTGCAGTTAGGGAGATATAGCGTCCCTGGCCGTGCTTACTGGTCCACGTATCTGTGGTTATGTGGACCTTGCCACAGATGGCGTTGCGCAGTGCACACTTGATTTTATCGGATACTTGGTTGTGCAGGGACGTCTTGGAGAAGTTGTGGCAGCTGGGAACAACATACTGGGGGACATCCATGGACATTAGCTGTTTGAAGCTGTCTGTGTCCACCAGCCTGAATGACAGCATTTCAAAGGCCAGTAGTTTAGAAATGCTGGCATTCAGGCCCAGGGCTCGAGGGTGGATGGGTGGGAATTTACGCTTTCTTGCCAAGGTTTGTGAGATGGAGGCTGAACGCTGCCGTGTAACATGGTGGAGATGCTTGGTGACGCAGGTGGTGGTGTCGGTGGCACATCCTCTGTTTGGTGGGCGGCAGGTGCCAACATTCCTCCTGAGGCGGAGGAAGAGGCCGAGGCAGCAGCAGAACAGGGAGCAGGGGAGCCAGAGTGAGTTCCTTGCTTTTAAGGTGTTTACTCCACTGCAGTTCATGCTTTGCATGTAGATGCCTGGTCATGCAGGTTGTGCTAAGGTTCAGAACGTTAATGCCTCGCTTCAGGCTCTGATGGCACAGCGTGCAAACCACTCGTCAGCACATTGTTTAAAGAAGTGCCATGCCAGGGAACTCCTTGAAGCTGCCTTTGGGGTGCTCGGTCCCTGGTGGCGGTGGCCAGTAGCAGGCGAACTCTCTTGGAGGCGGCTGTTCTGCTTTTGCCCACTGCTCTCTCTTTTGCTACGCTGTTGGCTCGGTCTCACCACTGCTTCTTCCTCTGAACTATGAAAGTCAGTGGCACAACCTTCATTCCATGTGAGGTCTAGGACCTCATCGTCCCCTGCATCGTATTCCACACAGTCTTCCTCCCTGACCTCCTGTTCGGTCTGCACAGTGCAGAAAGACGCAGCAGTTGGCACCTGTGTTTCGTCATCATCACAGACGTGCGGACTCCGATGAGGTGGTATTCCCATGTCCTCATCATCAGGAAACATCAGTGGTTGTGCATCAGTGCATTCTATGTCTTCCACTACTGGGGAAGGGCTAGGTGGATTCCCTTGGGAAACCCTGCCAGCAGAGTCTTCAAACAGCATAAGAGACTGCTGCATAACTTGAGGCTCAGACAGTTTGACTGATATGCATGGGGGTGATGTGACAGACTGATGGGCTTGGTTTTCAGGTGCCACCTGTGCGCTTTCTGCAGAAGACTGGGTGGGAGCTAATGGATATGGCACTCAAACTCTGAAGTATCCAAATCACAAACTAGTTTAATACCGATAAAGATAAAACCTTATACATCAACTTAAAAATAGCAATATAAAACCAAATAAAGGAACAGCCACATTCAGAAAGCAATCTTCTATTCTTCCCAACTTGTCTATCTATAACTTCGTTGCAAAATATATATCGCATTCGATTTTCTGTATGCGATTTTATCGTGTGCGGTTTTTCGCATGTGATATTTTCGCATGCGATTTTTCAGTATGCGATTTTTCTCGCATGCGAGGAATGTGGGGAAGGGCACAGGCTCCACCGCATCGATTACCAGCAGAACCGGGGGAACACACACTTACAATCTCAGATACAAACAAGGAGATCGGACACACAAATATGGGGAAGATGGAAGGCACAGGAACAATTATCAGACACCAATCAAGGAGAATACGTCACAGAGGAGAGAAGAATGGAGGGGGAAAGAGGAGAACACGGAGAGGAAGGAGAAAGATACCCAAGAAGACACAGATAGAAGAGGTTACACAAGATGTTATAGTGAATTTGAGTGACACAGTTCTCACAGATGCACAAAAGAAATTGTTAAATAAGGGGTTGAAATTCGCACCAACAAATAAAATGAATCATTTTGATGCGTATATCGGAATTGAAAAATTTGTTAGAAAATTTTGTTTAAAAAATATTTTCAAAAAAACCTGTTGAAAATACACCTTTGGTGCCAGACAGATACTCACACACAGAGTTAAAGAAAAAGTCAAGGAAATATCCAGTTCAGGAATTAAGTGAAGAAATAATAGCATTCCGTCGAGCAGTTGAATATGATATAAGGAAAATTAAGAATACTGGGATACGATACAATATCACAAATCAGGAAATTATGGCTATTAAGGAGCTACAAAAGAAAGAGAGGCTAATAATTAGACCAGCGGATAAAGGGGGCAATAGTGGTGTGGGGAAGATAAATATAACGAAGAGTGTTTGAAACAATTAGGAGACGAGACTACATATAAAAATTACTGTCTGACCCAACGGTGAAATACAAGGAAGAATTGAAACGACTATGTGAAGTAGGATTAGTGAAAGGGATCCTGAATAGACAAGAATGCGAGTTTATCAATGACACACAGGCGAGGGTACCCATATTTTATTGCTTGCCCAAGCTACATAAGGATCCGGTCCGACCACCGGGCCGCCCAATTATATCTGGGATTGGGTCAATTACAAGTAATCTATCTATGTACATTGATAGACTACTACAACCGGCAGTGAAAAAAATGCGGTCCTACATTAAGGACACCACTCAGGTAATAAGAACTTTGGAGCAGTTAAATTTTGACCCAGGATGGAGGATATGCACATTAGACGTGAAGTCATTGTATACGATAATAGATCATCGACAGGGAATCGAGGTAATGAGGGAACAATTGTTGAAGGAAGGTAGATTGGTCCCTGATCAAATTGATTTTGTGGAGGAATGTGTGAGGTTCATCTTATCACACAACTACTTCCATTTTGGGTCAGGATTCTATGTACAGGAGTGCGGTACGGCCATGGGTACCAGGTTCGCCCCAAGTTACGCCAATCTATTTATGGCTGGTTGGGAGGAGTCAACTGTAACCCCGTACCTTGGGACGGACCTGGTACTATGGCTCCGCTACATAGATGATATTATACTGGTATGGAATGGTTGCGAAGAGTCATTGGATACATTCATTCAGAACAGCTCAATGGGAATGATAGAAATATAGTCCTCTCCATCAATAAATACTCAGATAGTTTGGAATTTTTGGATCTTAAACTATCTATAGAAGGGAGAAATATTATTTGCAGTACATTTCAAAAGAAGTAGCCAAAAATAGTCTTATCCCCCACAATAGTGGCCATCTCCCTAGATGGCTTCTTAACGTACCTTATGGACAATTTAGGCGTGTAAAGCGTAATTGCACGAGAGACAATGAATTTGAGGAGGAGGCGCAAAAAATGAAAGAAAATTTTATAAAAAAGGACTACCCAAAAGTATTGGTTGAAACCGCATTAGATAAAGTCCGGGCCCTGGATAGAAAAATGTTTTTTGAGGAAAAAATAAAACAAAAGGCAGAATGTATGGAAGAACCAGTGAGAATTATACTACCCTTTAATGCACAATATCGTAAACTGCAACATATTATTAAGAAACATTGGCATTTTTTAAGGGATGATAAAGTGTTAGGTACATTTGTACCCCTGATGCCTCAAATAATATATACTAAGGTGCCAAATCTGGGTCTCAAAGTGGCCCCGACAGTCAAAATAAAAAATATAAAGAAAATAAATATGCCTAGCATGTTAGGCTTGAAAGGCTTTATCAAATGTGGTTCGTGTATAAACTGTCGTTCAACACACTTTCCGAGAAAAACTATAGATATAGTATCTCCAACCAATTCATATACATATAAAATAAAGGAATTTCTCACATGTAATACGGAAAGCATGATCTATGCAATTAGGTGCCCTTGTAACAAGTTATATGTCGGCCGCACAAAGAGAGTGTTGAAGAAAAGAATAGCAGAACATCTTAACAAGATCAAAAAGGGATATATGGATCATCCACTCTCCAGACATTTTAAAGAATGCCACGGACAACAAATCAGTGGACTTAGTTTTACAGCAATTCAAACAGTAGAAAAAGACTGGAGAGGTGGAGATCATATACACAAAATGTCAAGGGTGGAGTCCAAATGGATCTTCAACTTGAACACGCTAACACCCCATGGTCTTAATACTGAGCTGGAAATCTTTGGCTTTTTATAGGATGGGCGCCACCCCCCGACGGGTAGTCGGCTGGTATAGTCTTACGTACATCCGACTGCTCCTTTGGGGATGGCCTCCACTCTTTAGTCTCCATTCTAATCTCGTTGGTTTGGTCTTGTCACCTCATAAAAAAGGGGATTGAAGAATATTATAATTAAAAAGAAGTTATTAAAATGCATAATTGAATGTTATGAAATTAAAATGTGAAGTAATGGAGGTTGGGGAATGAATTAGTATATATTTTTATTGGAAAAGTAAAATTTTTTTTTATTAGCAATCTTCTCCGAATAAAACGCATGTGCCCAAAAAAACGCAGAAGAATCGCAACAAAAACGCAATAGAGTTTTGAAAAAAAGGTCAAGTGGATAAAATGAATTAGGATGATTCGAAATAAAAATAAAAATAAAAACAGTCTCGAAGTGGATAAATATTTGTGAAATCCAGACCATAATTTTGTTGTGTATTTTTGAGGAGTCCAGTCCGGATTTTGTGGACAACCATCCTTCAATTAGAAGGAGTGTATTTAAAGGATGTCACAATGGAGGTTAGATTACCACTGAGGAAGAGGTCGGTTAAATGTTGTACCTCGAAACGCGTATGGGAAAAACTGTAATCTCCGTGACATCAAGTTCACTTAGTGCGCACTAAAGAGTTCAATTTTGGCAGATACTCGATCTAAACAGAAAGAAAATCTGGTTACCTGAGGAGACACCTGGCTGCATAGGAAACTACACAAGGAGACTCCAGAAGGGAGTAGACCCAGCTGAAAAATCTGAGCACTCAAGCCACGAAAAACTGAACCAGTTGCAGTCAGCCCGGCAAGGTCGGTGAGCGATCACACATAAGGAATCGCAAGAGAAGGTAGGAGGAAGAACTTTTTCTATTTAGGGGTGGGACGCCACCAATTGTCTATTCAATTCCCTACCTGTATCTCTGCATATGATCACGTCGAATACCGTAGCTGGGAAATCGAGTACAAGTGATTGTATATCACTGTGAACCTATAAGGACATACAGGTCTGAAAAGGATACCCGTATCACCGTTAACTGCTGCTTTGAACATTGCTGCTAATGATAAATTGGACATAAATGATTAGACAGCACCGTGAATATATAAAGACCTATAGATTTGGACGGGACATTTTGTGATTCAGTTTACATTTTTTGGATATGTTGGAAATTCCTCTCTGCGAGCTTTTTTCAAAAAACACATGTGTTTAAAATATCTAAAGAATATTTCCAGTGATACCAGCTGAATATAATAATAAAAAACGAGGACAGCAGTTGCGAAGAGAAATTTTTGCATGCGAAAAAACCGCATGCAAAAATCGCATGCGAGAAAAATCGCATACGAAAAAATCGCATGCGAAAATATCACATGCGAAAAAACCGCACACGATAAAATCGCATACAGAAAATCGAATGCGATATATATTTTGCAACGAAGTTATAGATAGACAAGTTGGGAAGAATAGAAGATTGCTTTCTGAATGTGGCTGTTCCTTTATTTGGTTTTATATTGCTATTTTTAAGTTGATGTATAAGGTTTTATCTTTATCGGTATTAAACTAGTTTGTGATTTGGATACTTCAGAGTTTGAGTGCCATATCCCTTTTCTTCTGTTTAAGTAATTTTCATAATTTCTGATACATAGAAGCTGGTATCAACGGATATAGAGCACCAATTAGGTCTCTCTTTTATACTGGCAGAGCCACCTACTTCGAATAAAAAGTTTTTCTGGGTGGGAGATAATGTTGTGAACATGCTGGATCAACTGTCGGCCACCCAATTGACTAGCGCCTGTACGTGCTCAGGCCTTACCATCCTTAGAACGGCATTGGGCCCCACCAAATATCGCTGTAAATTCTGGTGGGTACTGGAACCTGAGGTAGTTGGTTCACTAGGACGTGTGGCTGTGGCAGAATGGCCAAGTCCTCTCCCAGCACAAGAGGGTACTCTAACACCACCACGACCGCATCCGCGTCCCTTACTAAATGTTTTCCTCATTTTTACCGTTCACCAAGCACCACAATAAGAAAAAAATATTATTACACTAATCCAGGCACAGTAGTAACCACTGATTAAGGGGAATATCTCTTTTAGGGCTAGTATTTAGGCCCTGGATGAAAGGTATCCTTTTATGGACAGATTTACAATTGGCCTGCAATAGCTCGAACACCAGATTCAGGGTATTGCTATTTTGGCAATTGAATTTCACCCCAGAACAAAATATATGTTTCGGCGGACACTATTATACTTTGCCAGCCACAGCTGAAACCACTGATTTATGGTATTAATATTTTGGCAATTGAATTTCACCCCAGAACAAAATATATGTTTTGGCGGACACTATTATACTTTGCCAGCCACAGCTGAAACCACTGATTTATGGTATTGCTATTTTGGCAATTGAATTTCACCCCAGAACAATATATATGTTTTTGCGGACACTATGAATCTTGGCCTGCAACAGCTGGGACACCAGATTCAGGGTATTACTATTTTGGCAATTGAATTTCACCCCAGAACAAAATATATGTTTTTGCGGACACTATGAATCTTAGCCTGAAACAGCTGGGACACCAGATTCAGGGTATTGCTATTTTGGCAATTGAATTTCACCCCAGAACAAAATATATGTTTTGGCGGACACTATTATACTTTGCCAGACACAGCTGAAACCACTGATTTATGGTATTGCTATTTTGGCAATTGAATTTCACCCCAGAACAAAATGTGTTTTGGCGGACACTATTATACTTTGCCAGCCACAGCTGAAACCACTGATTTATGGTATTGCTATTTTGGCAATTGAATTTCACCACATAAAATAATCTATCCTTTGCCAGACAGCAGACAGTATTATACTTGGCTAGCCAAAGCTGGAACACCAGATTTAGGGGATTGGTATTTGGGCAATTGCATTTAACCCCTTAATAAAATATAGAAATTGCTATCTTGAGTTTCTAGGGGTGACAATTAGCACAGCCAAGCCACTGATGTAGGATATAGCAAAAAAAAAAAAAAACTAGGATTGATGGACTTGGTGGCAGCATGTTCTGGTGCACCACAAGTCACAAAATGGCCGCCCGAGCACCCCAGGAAATAAGTGACAGAAAAACGCTCTGTGCAGCCTAAAAACCAGTGAGCAAGTAACTAGCAGAAGTTCAATCATTCACAGCTGTAGATCGATCAGTTCATTAGGTGCTGTTGCTGACTTTTCCCTGCCTAATCTCGCCCTCACAGAAGCTGCGTCCTCTCCTACACTAATCAGAGCAGTGTGACGTGCGGCGCTACGTGACTCCAGCTTAAATAGAGGCTGGGTCACATGCTGCACTTGCCAATCACAGCCATGCCATTAGTAGGCATGGCTGTGATGGGACTCTTAGAGCAAGAAGTAAAACGCTAGCTGATTGGCTGCTGTGCAGCCCTTCAGAAAGCGGGAAATCGTCCGAACAACGAACCCGAACTTTTTGAAAATGTTCGGGTCCGTGTCCCGGACACCCCAAAATTCGGTACGAACCTGAACTATGCTCGAACTGTTCGCTCAACACTACCTACCACCTGTTTGATTCTTAATTTAGAACTTAAAAGAGTACCCGCACCACATATGTGATGGTAGAGTCTCTATCTAAAGGTTTTATTTGTAGTTTTATCTTTGTTTTACTGCTTATGGTCATATACTCTGCTATTTCCTTCTCCTTTCTCTTAAGTTCACTATTATTCCACCCTACTATAGTCTGGCACTACATGCCACAAAATAGAGACAGACTTGAAAGAATACTTTAAATTAAATGACACCCCAAATATCGGTCCATTCACACTATGGAGCAGCTCACAAAGAGTATATTAGAGTTTTATACGATTAGGCTCCTCAATTAAAAAAGTTAGATCCCTGAAAATATACACTACTATACAAAAAAATTCAAAGTTTGGAAACCAAACATAAACAAATCTATATATTTTGAAATATCCAAACAAGTCCACCTAAGAAATTTGCTCATACAAAAACATGAAAAAAATATACGACAGTCCAAAATAAGCTACTACTCACTTGATAATAAAGCATCCCGCTTTCTAGCCCATAGACTAAAATCTCAAGCTAATAAAGCGAAGATAGCCTATAAAGAGGACCCCATGTCTAAACAAAAAAAAGTTGCCCCTAGAGATATCGCAAATGCATTCAAAGAATACTACAAACATCTTTATAACATAGAAGCAGACCCTGCAATTAACTCTGTCTCTCAAGATAACATCAATGCCTTCCTGAGGAAAGTATTCTTTCTTCAGAACAGTTGGATAAATTAAATCTTCCAATATCGGATACAGAAATAACTAGGGTAATTATGACCGCTGGATTACAGAAATCCACCGGACCTGATGGTCTGATTAAATGAATATTATAGGAAATTTGTACATATCCTACATCCATATCTCAATAAAGTATTTCATAAAGCAATGAAGTTAGGTAATTTCCCCAGTGAAATGTTACAGTCGATTATTGTTACGATATCTAAACAAAATAAATCACCCAGTGAAACCAAAAACTATAGACCAATTTATCTCCTCAAAGGAGATGTAAAATTATATGCAAAAAACTTGCTACAAGACTGAATTCCATATCCACCCTGACCAAGTCAGTTACATCAAAGGAAGACAGGGACCGGATAACACCCGTCGAATGATCTCTATTATTCAGCACAGTGAATTAAACCACACCCCAACATTACTAGTTACAATTGATGCAGAAAAATCCTTTTTGAACAATAGGTTTTTATTGAGTATTTAAATAGGTTACATATACAAGTTGATACAGTAATGGGTATTGTTTACTATTATAACAATGAGTCACAGGAGAGTAACAAGTGCGGATTGTTGTGGCCTAAAAAGATAATTTGGAGTCAGCAAAGAAAAAGAACAAAAGTTGTAACAGAACATGACCAATCGGTGATCACATTATAGTCTAATGGAGTAGTTTGGAGGTATCCTACATAACTTGTGACTAAGCCAGATGTCCCACCTTAGTTTAAAGGAAGCTTTTGAGTTTCTAGTGGATGCCTATAGATACCTTCATGTAAGCAACTATTATCTAGTTCTCTGAGTATTCTATTGATGTTGGGGACCCCGTCAGATTTCCAACATGCTGCAATTTTGGAGCGAGCAGCAAATATTGTGTGACTTATCATCGATCTTGTGTATATCGGGAAGTCCCCCAGACCAATAGAGAGCAGAGACAATTTAGGTGAGAGTCTAATAGAGAACGAGCAGATAGTGAAAATTAATTTGAAAACTTTAAACCAAAGTTTTTGGATCAGAGGGCATTCCCACCACATATGTAAGTATGTACCTATGGCTTTATTGCATCTCCAGCATTGTGGTGGATGTTCAGGAAAAATTTTGTTTAAGAAATGAGGTGTTCTGTACCATCTGTAGAAAATTTTCTGTCTCCTTCAAGATGGTCAGAGCATCTCGAAAGCTTGGATGTGAGTGTGAAAGATTCACGCCATTCTATATCGGTTTCATTGGAACCTAGATCAGCATTCCATAGATTACGTATATATGTCAGGGGATGAGAGATGGATTCTTTTAAAAGTTGGTATCCTTTTTAATACCTTTATCCGTAGTTTTAACAGAAAGAAGCCACTCATTTAAGGAAGGGTTATCTGGAGTATAGGTAAAAAAAATTAGAGATTGCAATGAATGTCTGAATCTTAGGAATTTGTAGAAGTCTCTGTTAGGAATGTCAAAAGATTTGTCAATATGAGAGAATTCTACAAATATTCCATCTTTCCATAGCTGAGAGATATTGTTTATACCAGAAGCACCCCAGTTCTCAATGCGTGAAAAGCCTTTGACAGGGTTAATTGGAAATACGCTTTTAAGCCTTGGAGAAATTTGGATTCAGGGGCAGCATACTTTCCGTCATAAAAGCTCTATATTCACTTCTATCCGCAAAGATTTTAGTCAATAGTACACTGTCTGATGATTTCCAGCTATCTAATGGTATTCGACAGGGATGTCCTTTCTCCCCATTCCTGTTTACCTTAGCTATATAACCCTTTGCTGCGATAATCCAGCAATCCCTGGCATACATGGTGTTAATATAGGCCAGATAGAATCAAAACTCGCCTTGTTTGCTGATATTATACTGACATTCACTAACCCCCTGAGATCGATAGAAGCCTTTCTCCACATAGCACAAGCATTTAGCTCTGTTTCACATTACATAATAAACAACAATAAGTCCCAAGCCCTCCCTATCTTAATGCAACCATAACTACTTCAAACGCTAAAGGACAATATTCTTTGGATTGGCAGTCAGAGGTAGTTACTTATTGAGTTATTAAACTGTCCTCTCCGATATCTCTATATGACCCTTACTTCCCTTGACCTCCTTAATGATACGGCCAAATAAATGTCTGAACTTTCCAAGACAGCTACCTCGTGGATTGGTAAAATTGCCGCATACAAAATGCTCATACTCCCCAAATTTCTGTTTAGAAATCTGTTTAGATCTCTACCCATTCATGTCCCTAACTCCTTTTTACAGTGGCAACTAGGAAACTGTAAAATTTCATATAGGAAGGGAAGATCCCCAGAGTCGCTGCTAATATCATGATTCTACATCTTAAGGTTTGGGGACCTTGGTCTCTCTAATCTCATTGACAAACTAAAAGCGTCAGTTTTAGACCAGTTTACAGCTAGGTGGAGAAATGATACCAATAAAAATTTGGTGTGTATGGAAAAAAACCTCACACAAACTAAGACCTTTAAAAGCCACCTACTAGCCTCTCTATGGGGAGTCCCGTAAAATCCTCAGATATGCTTACCATTCAAACCCCCAAAAAATATGGAACACTGTTATCAGATCTAAAGATATAAAGCTGTTTTGGTATGGGAAAGATATTCCTGTAGAGTCCTTAGAAGACAACTTTTTCGGGCCTAGACCTATCTTCATTGAAAGACTTAGGTATCGCCAATCTTAAAAATTTATGTGATTCTCACAACTCTATTCACTTCCCATATCTTCATAGGAAATGGAATTTACCACATAAAGATTTTCATAAATCCCTTATTCTTAGAGAATAAGTACAAAATCATGTCCTTCCTGGGGCTCCTGACGATGCTGGAGACTTAACCCCACTGGGATATATACTAGAGAAAGCCAAAACCATTTCTCTGTTTTACACTATGCTTCAGAATAAACTGAAATATAAATCAACCAAACATACAGAGAACTGGGTAATTTAAGCTCATTAACAAATCATTTATGGCCTCTATTTCTAAAAAAAAGTTTGTGACAGGATTTGAACTCACAACTTCTGCATCACAGCCCAGAAATGTAACCAGTACACTATATAGCGGCATACCCAGTCACTAAATATATATAATATATATAATAGATTTCTACTGTATAGGAATACTTACTAGTAGTAGGTATAGTAGAAGTCTCATTATTATTATTTTTTCAAGTTATTGACTATGCAACTATTATAGCTGAGTTGTTAAGTGCCTTGCCTCTAATGCAGAAGGTCGTGAGTGCAAATCCTGGCAGAAACATTTCTGAAATACAGGCTAAATTAGATTTAAATACACTGGGTGTCCCCAAGCACTGACTCCATATAGGGACATAGATATATATGGAGTCAGAGCAGGACTCCTAAGCCACACACTTACATTGAGGGATTCCGCACTGTACATTGATCTTCTGCATAGAAATAGAGGCTAAATTAGATTTAAATACACTGGGGTGTCCCCAAGCACTGACTCCATATATGGACATAACTATATATTGAGTCGGAGCAGGGACTCCTAAGCCGAACTAGAGCCCTGACACCCCCTCTTCAGGTCAGGGGTGCCTGGTTTAATGCTCGGGTTCATTGACTACCATTGTGCTTGGGTGCTCGGTATAACATCCGAACATCGCAAAGTGTTCTACACAAGCACTTTGGTCCTCTAACAACAATAATAAATGACCTTGAGTACATGGATTGTACAATGCATTATTCTTATGGCCTAATAAATGTAGATGATCTCAGTTACTATGTAGGATCTACTGTTGATCTATATATACACCTATATACTATTATCGCTTTTATGTACTGTTGTACCTGGTTTTACCTGTTTAAAAAAAATGTAAAAATAATTGTCTCTCAAAACGGATCAGTGCATTCTGAAAGGAAAAGGATCCACTCAGAATGCATCAGTTTGCCTCCCATTCAGTCACCATTCCGCTCTGGAGGCGGACACCGCCTGACGAAGGTAGCTAAATGGATCTGTCCTGACACACAATGTAAGTCAATGGGGACGGATCCGTGTTCTCTGACATAATCTTGCACAATAGAAAACTGATCCGTCCCCCATTGACTTGCAATGGTGTTCAAGACAGATCCGTCATGGCTATAGAAGACATAATAGAACCGGATCCGTTTATAATGGATGCATGCAGTTGTATTATTGTAATGGAAGCGTTTTTGCAGATCCATGAGGGATCCGCAAAAAACGCTAGTGTGAAAGTAGCCTTAGTGGTGTAGTGGTCTACCCTGTATGTAGAGATCCTAAAAGAAATATAACTTTTCTTTCTGTTTTTTTTTTGTCTTATTCAAAACCATATTAAAAAGCCATTTAAAATGGTTTTGAATAAGAGAAAAAAAATAACAGAAAGAAAAGTTATCTTTTAGGATCTCTACATACAGGGTAAACCACTACACCACTAAGGCTACTTTCACACTAGCGTTTTATATTTCTTCTAGAATTTGAACCTGGGATGTCTACATACAGGGTAAACCTCTATACCACTAAGTTATGGACTTCATCTTGTGGGACATATTATGTGACCTCTTGTGGGATATATTGTGTGGCCAAAATATATTTTAAAAATAAGTAATAAACTGATTATAAAAAAGTTAAATCCAAAATAAATAAAATACAAAAAATAAAATAAAATAAGAAAAAATGGAAAATGTGCAAAATAAAAAAGTGTTCCCAAAGGTCTTTTTAGCAGAAATATATTTAAAAACATAAGTTAAAACATAAAAATTAAATACATAAAAGAAAAAAATGCCCACACCAATTAAAACCATCATCACGCCATTGACGTGAAAATATACATACGTATTATATAATAAAATGGTCATTAAAGAGTTAACCAATAAGTGCTTTCCCTGCTAGTAAGGCCTCATACACACGCCCATACTGTGTTTTGCGTACTGCAAAACGCAGATACCATCCATGTGTGTTCAGCATTATGCAAAACTGAACAACGGATGCAGACAGCATCTTTTGCAGCCTCATTGAAGTGAATGGGTCTGAATCCAAGCTGCAAAAATGCCTCTCGGATGCAGACTAATAGAATCGTTATGTGTATAGATTAGCCAATCGAAGTTGACGAAGTGGCATTCGATCCGAATTTAAGAAAAAACAATTTGCACAGAATCCGAATTTCCTCACGCTTCGTGGTAACAAATCACATTTTTCCTAAAATACCTGCTGCACATGTTGGGACATGGAGCAAAGAACTCTGTGAACGAGGGATGTCCCACAGTGCCATGCATGCAGCCAATCAGCAGCCAGCACTGTGATGTCACAGCAATATAAATAGCCTCAGCCATCTTGGATTCAGCCATTATCCAGTGTACTTAGTACAGGGAGAGATGTCAGCAGGCACTAGAAAAGACTTGAAAACTTTCATTTTGCTGAACAGAAGTTCAGGGAAAGAGCATTAGAAATGTAGGGAAAGGATAGGGAGGAATTATTGTTCGGGCAGCCTCCTATACATCATCATTGAGCAAACTTTGACCCTGAACCTCACAGTCAGCCGACACATTCCAGCCAATCAGCATACCCTCCCTCCCAGACCCTCCCACCTCCTATCAAAAAGCAAGGACAGCATCCATCTTAGATTCATTTTGAAGCTGCAGTGTTAGATAGAGCAGGGAGAGTGCTGCTGAAATAATATTGGGATTCTAGGAAAGCACTAGCTACTAGTGTTCTGTGTCCAATCCAGTTCTCAAAGACTCATCTGCTGTAAGGACAGCGTCTTTACAGCACCCCAAAAAGCCCTTTTTAGGGCTGGTACATCAGTCTGCTTTTACTTATTTTTTATATATATATATATATATATATATATATATATATAGCAGTTGCCTGCCCGTGTGTGAAAGGCCGCAGGCCCACAGACTGTACTGTGTGCACACCACTCAAATAGGGTGGCACAGTACCTTGTAGATAAAAAGTCATTGAATTTTTACCCTTTAATATAATTGCATTTGCCTGCCAGTGAGTGTCAGGACCAAAAACTGTACTGTGCCCACTGCCAGAGCACACCACTTATATAGGGTGGCACAGTACCTTGCAGATAAAAAAGTCATTTCATTTTTACCCCTTAATATAATTGCATTTGCCTGCCAGTGTGTGTCAGGCCCACAGACTGTACTGTGTGCACACCACTCATATAGGGTGGCATAGTACCTTGCAGATAAAAAAGTAATTTAATTTTTACCCTTTAATATAATTGCATATGCATGCCAGTGAGTGTCAGGCCCACAGACTGTACTGTGCCCACTGCCCACCATTCATATAGGGTGGCACAGTACCTTGCAGATAAAAGTCATTTAATTTTTACCCTTTCATAAAATTGCATTTGCCTGCCAGTGTGTGTCAGGCCCCCTGACTGTACTGTGCCCACTGCCCACCACTTATATAGCGTGGCACAGTACCTTGCAGATAAAAAGTCATTTAATTTTTACCCTTTAAAATAATTGCATTTGCCTGCCAGTGAGTGTCAGGCCCGCAGACTGTACTGTGTCCACTGCCAGTGCCCACCACTCATATAGGGTGGCACAGTACCTTGCATATAAAAAGCCATTTAATGTTTACCCTTTAATATAATTGCATTTGCCTGCCAGTGAGTGTCAGCCCCATAAACTGTACTGTGTCCACTGCCAGTGCCCACCACTCATATAGGGTGGCACAGTACCTTGCAGAAAAAAAGTCATTTAACTTTTTACCTTTTAATATAATTGCATTTGCCTGCCAGTGAGTGTCAGGCCCACAAACTGTACTGTGTGCACACCACTCCAAATAGGGTGGCACAGTACCTTGCAGATAAAAGTCATTTAATTTTTACCCTTTAATATAATTGCATTTGCCTGCCAGTGAGTGTCAGGCCCACATACTGTACTGTGCCCACTGCCAGTGCCCACCACTCATATAGGGTGGCACAGTGCCTTGCATAAAAAATCATTAAATTTTTACCCTGTAATATAATTGCATTTGCTTGCCAGTGAGTGTCAGGCCCACAGACTGTACTGTGTGCAAAACACTCGTATAGGGTGGCACAGTATCTTGCAGATAAAAAGTCATTTAATTTTTACCCTTTAATATAATTGCATTTCCCTGCCAGTGAGTGTAAGGCCCACAGACTGTACTGTGTGCACACCACTCATATAGGGTGGCACAGTACCTTGCAGATAAAAAGTCATGACATTTTTCTCTTTAATATAAATGCTGTTGCCTGCCAGTGAGTGTCAGGCCCACAGACTGTACTGTGCCCACTACCCACCACTCATATAGGGTGGCACAGTACCTTGCACACATAGTACCACTAATAAAAAATAATGACAGGCAGGGGCCGTCATGGTCGTGGTGCTATGATTTCCTTTGGCCCTAGAATAATGCCCAGTGTTCAGAGGCCACGTACTCTGAACTCCAAAAGTTTGAGGACATAGTTGACTGGCTTACAAAGGACAACAATCTTCTACAGCTTCCGCTCAGAACCTTGGCACACCATCCTCCTCCAGCTCAGCTTCAAGCAAATCTCAAGTAACCACTCGCCCGCCCGCCGCCACCACCAACACTAGCACCACAGCCGCTTCACTAGATCAGTCAGAGGAGTTATTTAAACATCAGTTGGAAGAAATGAGTGATGTGCAACCATTATTGCCAGAGGATGTAGATAGCAGGGATATGTCTCAGTCAGGCAGCATTAAACACATGGACGTACGGTGTGATGATGATGATGTTGTACCCCCTGCTGCTTCCTTTGCTGAGTTGTCAGATAAAAGTGAAGCGGTTGATGATGACGATGTGTCCGTGGATGTCATGTGGGTGCATGCTCAAAGAGAAGAAGAACAGGGGAAAGTTCAGTTGGGGAGACAGAGAGGAGGAGGAGACGAGTTGGAAGTAGGGGAGGTCGTCGCAAGGAGCTAGTGGCACAGTCAGACAGCATGTATCGGCACCCGGTGTCAGCCAGACAGCACGCCAATCCACGCATGCTGTTGCCACCACCAGAATGCCGTCAATGCAAAGCCCTGCGAAGAGTGCTGGATCAGGACGTATATGAGGATAAAGAGGAAGAGTTGTGGTCACCATCACTACCTTGTAGTCGGCGATTGCTGGACCTGCGGCAACACAGAGAGAGAGTCTGAAGAAGAGGAGTCAGAGGAGGAAGGTGGTTTTGAGGAGGTGGAAGACCAACCACAGCAGGCGTCCCAGGGAGCTTGTTGTCACTTTTCGGTGACCCTTGGTGTTGTACGTGGCTGGGTGAAGGAAGAGACCTTCAATGACGTCAGTGAGGACAAGGAACGGGTCTATTGAAATCTATGGCGGTTCTATGGAAGTTCGCGTTCGCTGTTCCCGAACGGAAATTTTATGTTCGCAACATCTCTATATACCACCCCAACAGAGCCAATTACCACAGTCCATGTGCCAACAGCACAAAATACAGCCCCAAAACTTCCACTGGCCAGCCTTGATGAGGGCCCAGGTGGCCCCCTGGGCATCGACCCTCTGGGAAATTTCCCTGTAAGGTATATGGCAAATCCGCCGCTGATGGATCATCAGTGGACGGATGGCACGGCAATAATGATGTCTGAAATCAGGGCTGTGTGGGGCGGATGGATGATCAGTGGACAGCAAAATGTATTGCTGTCCACTGATGATCTATCCATCCCCCACCCTGAATTCAGACATCAATTATTGCTGTGCCGTCCACTGATGTTCCACATCCAGATCCATCCTTCTGCTCCCCCACCTTTATTTCAGACATCATTATTGCCGTTATTGCCATCCAGATCCATCTGTGCCATCATCATTTTTATTGTGATTATTGACATAATTATTATTGCCATCCAGATCCACCCTCCTCTTGGCCTGAAAAAAGTATGTGCCACAGCCAAAGATTAAAAAGAAAATTAATAAATACATTAACTTGTAAAGAAGTTTTCTGCCCATGCCATCTGCACTTGTAGGGAGGGGAGGGTTGAGGGTCCGCCACTGCACTTTAAAAAAAAAAAAAACACTTGCGGACGGGTTTGCAGCAATACCCGCCCCCTCACTCTCACAGGCCGGGGCCATGCAAACTTAAACTCATAGGCAGCTGCACTCTTATAGCGAGGGCCCTACTCCGTAAGCACTTGCAGGGTTGGGAGCCCCCTCCCTGTGCCGGGCCCAGTCTCGGTCGCACCCTCTGCGACTTCGCCAGTCATTGGCTGGAGTGGTGTAAGTGACTATTTCCATAGCCAGCCAAATGTAAACAGTCTAGGGTCGGAAGATAGGTTTAGCCAGGGTGGCAGGGAGCAGGAGAGTATGAATCTTCAGTTTCAGGGCCATGCTGCAGAAACGTGTTAAAAATCATGTTTTACCAGGAAATCTCTAAGTTACTATTACACTCCACGATATAGGATAATTACTTGGAACAAATGTTCATAGAAGCGCTCATTTCTGATATCTGGCTTGTATAGTCATACTGCTGATCAGCTGATAAACAAGCAATCACTCATTTGTCTGCCGGTAATCAATAGAACTGAATGAGAGAGCAATGACTGTGGTAGTGATCATTCCTCCCCAGTCACTTTGCATCGGTTTGTGTAAGGCTGATGCAAACGAGCACTGATTGACTGTTTTTTTCAGCCACTTGAAATGTTCAATGTGCAATGTGACAATGCAATCCCCAGACCAAAAAAGGTTGTGCACTCCTGATCTATAGAAACCAATAGAAAAAATATTTATCAGATACTGCTGCACTACTGCTCGCTGACCTTAGATTATGCTAATGGTGACATACTAATTAAATTCATGATATTACAAGGTAAAAAACAAAGATTAATTGTTTATCCAAGTCATTCAGTCCCCCAAGGGTATAATAAAGTACTCCACATGCACTATAACAGGAATTTAGGAAGTTCCATTTAAACCCCTTCCCGACACATGACGTACTATTATGTCATGGAAGCCACTGCGTTCTTGCAATTTGACGTAATAGTACGTCATGGTGATCGGGGGGCACCGTGGCAGTGTGCACCCGATCACTGCAGAGGTCCGGCAGTCCCTGGTAGCCGGACCCCTGCTGTATCCACCAGCATCGCTGTAAAGCCGGTGTCAGCGGATTAATCCCTTCTATGCCGCGGTCCGCTGACCGCGACATAGAAAGGGTTTGTTTCGAGAGAGGAGCTCATCGATTCCCAGTGCTGCTATGGCGGGGACTCGATGTGTCAGAAGACAGCCCCATGCCGTGCACAGGCTGCCCAATGCCTTGCACGGCATCGGGACCTGCCTTCTACGGGTGCCGAGGAGATCCAGCCTCAGGCTGGGTCTCCTAGGCAACCGGTTAGTGTATGACTCAGTGTCATACAATAACAGGCAATGCATTACAATACAGATGTATTGTAATGCATTACAGAAGGGATCAGATCCCCAAAAGTGAAATTCTGAAATAAAGTAAAGAAAAAAAGTTAAAACGTGTTTTTAATAAAATTTGTAAAGCTTTTAAGTAAAAAAGAAAACGCCCTTTCCCCTTATTTTATAATAAAAACTGAACAAAAAAGAACACACATATTAGGTCCGTAGTGACTGGCCCTATAAATATATCACATGATCCACCCTGTCCCATAAAAACCCATATAAAAAAATAATAAAAACGTTGTAAAAAAAGCAATTTTTATCACCTTACATCACGGTATCAATAAAACCGTAACCTCATCCCGCAAAAACTGAGCCCCTAGCTAAGACAATCGCCACCCCCCAAAAAACAAAATATAGCTCTCAGAACATGGAGACACTAAAAGATCATTTTTCTGTTTCAAAACTGCTATTATTGTGCTAAAGTGAAATACATAAAAAAATACATATTAGATATCGCCACGTCTGTAACAACCAGCTCTATAAAAATATCACATGTCCTAACCCCTCAGGTGAACACTGTAAAAAGAAAAAAAATATGTAAAAAAAAACATTTTTGTTACCTTACATCACAAAAATTACAACACCAAGTGATCAAAAAGGCATATGCCCCCAAAATAGTACCAATTAAACCGTCACCTCATCCCACAAAAAATGAGACCCTAGCTAAGACAATCGGTCAAAAATATAAATCTATGGCTCTCAGACTATGTAGATACTAAAATATCATTATTTCGGTTTCAAAAATGCTATTATTCTGTAAAACTTAAATAAATAAAAGTAGACATATTATGTATTGACACATCCGTAACAATCTGCTCTATAAAAATATCACATGACCTAACCCCTCAGGTGAACGTTGGATGGATAAAATAAATAAATAAAAACTGAGCCAAAACAACCAATTTTTGGTCACCTTGCCCCATATAGTGATGAATGATAAAAAAATCATATGTACCCAAAAATTGTACCATTTAAAATGTCAACTCTTCCTGCAAAAAACGAGCCCCTGCACAAGACGATCGGCAGAAAAAATAAAAAAATAGGGCGTTCAGAAAATGGTGACACAACATTTTTTTTCAAAACTGCTTTATTATGTAAAACTGAAACAAACATAGAAAGTAGAGATATTTGGTATTGTTGCATCCATAACAACCTGCTCTATAAATATAACACATGATCTACCCTGTCAGATCAATGTTGTAAAAAATAAAAAATAAAAACGGTGCCAAAACATCCATTTTTGGTTACCTTGCCTCACAAAAATGTAGTATAGAGCAATTAAAACCCTAAAATAGTACCAATTAAACTGGCACCTTATCTCATAGTTTCCAAAATGTGGTCACTTTTGTTAGTTTCTACTATAGGGGTGCATCAGGGCGGCGCTTCAAATGGGACATGGCATCTAAAAACCAGTTCAGCTAAATCTGCCTTCCAAAAACCATATGGCGTTCCTTTCCTTCTGTGCCTTGCTGTGTGGCCATACAGCAGTTTACGACGACATGTGGGGTGTTTCTGTAAACCGCAGAATAAGGCTAATAAATATTAAGTTTTGTTTGGCTGTTAACCCTTGCCTTGTTACTGGAAAATATGGATTGAAATGTTAAATCTGCTAAAAAAGTGAAATTCTGAAATTTCATCTCCATTTTCTATTAATTCTTGTGGAACACCTAAAGGGTTAACAAAGTTAGTAAAATCAGTTTTGATTACCTCGAGGGGTGTAGTTTCTAAAATGGGGTAATTTTTGGGTGTTTCTATTATTTAAGCCCCACAAAGTGACTTCAGACCTGAACTGGTCCTTAAAAAGTGGATTTTGGAAATTTTCTGAAAATTTTTCAAGATTTGCTTCTAAACTTCCCTAACAAATAAAATTTCATTGTCAAAATTACCCAAACATTAAGTAGACATATAGGAAATGTAAAGTAATAACTATTATATGAGGTATCACTATCTATTACAAAAGTAGAGAAATAGAAATTTAAAAATTTGGGAATTTTTCTACATTTTGGGCAATTTTGGATTTTTCACAAATAAAGATGAAATATATTGACTCAAATTTATGACTATCATGAAGTACAATGTGTCACGAGTAGAGTTAAGCGGACACCTGGAAGTTTGGGTTTGCCCGAACTGTGCCGCAAAGTTCGGGTTTGGGACCCGAACTTGACCTGAACTTGACCCCCAACCCCCTGAAGTCAATGGGGACCCGACCTTTGGGGCACTAAAATGGCTCTAAAAAGTAATTGAAAGGGCTAGATGGCTGCAAAAGAAAGCAAAATAGGGATAAGAACAGGACAATTGCCCTGCAAACAAATGTGGATAGGAAATGACTTAATATAATATACTTTAATATAAGTATAACATAAAATACATAAAAATAAAAAAATAACAAACTTTAACTAGGAGGAGGAGGTCCATATGGAAAATGAGGTTGAGGAGGGGTGGAAGTAGCGGTGTAGGAGGTAGTTGCCAACACTGTGTTTTTGTTTTTGTATTTTTTTGTTTTTGTTTTTAAATTTGGGTAGACACCAAAACATTGGGAAATATAGAAAAGAAAACAAAGAGAAAGTGCCCTGGAGTATAACAAAGACTGGGTGAGGCCGGTATACATGTCTATTCTGCACAAGATACGGACAAGTCCTGTGGGATCCATGC
Source organism: Bufotes viridis (assembly GCA_033119425.1). Lineage (NCBI taxonomy): Eukaryota > Metazoa > Chordata > Amphibia > Anura > Bufonidae > Bufotes > Bufotes viridis. Next base: position 28,007 of record JAKVIS010000150.1, on the reverse strand, counting down.
CTGGTTTATTTTAATGAACATGAGCTTGTCCACATTGGCTGTGGATAGGCAGCTGCGCTTGTCTGTGACACATCAGTATGCGCCAGTATGCGCCATGCTAAACACACGTTCAGACAATAAACTGGCTGCAGGGCAGGCCAGCATCTCCAAGGCAAAGGGGCAAGCCCAGGCCATGCGCCCAACTTGGAGACACAGAAGTTGAATGGGGCAGACCCATCCAGTCAGTACATGTAGGTGTGTGCACACATACTGTTCCACCATGTTGCTGAAATGCTGCCTGCTGCTTAGACGTTCCATATCAGCTGGTGGTGCTGGTTGTTGTGGTGTGGTGACAAGGCTCTTCCACATTTCTGCCATGCTAATCCTGCCTTCTGAGGTGCTGGCAGTGCCCCAGCTGTGTTGGCGACTTCTTCCTCCTCCCTGGCTTTACCTTGTACTTCCGCTGAGGCCCCGTGTGTCAGCAGGGACTGCCATTAGCAGCGCGTCTACCAGCGTGCGCTTATAGTCGCGCATTGTCGGGATATTTATAAAGTTTCTGATTAACAGTTTTATGATTTATGAATAAATTAGAATCTATGAAGAAGGAGATAGTAATTGAATATCATAAACTATATAGCTACTATGATCTTGTGATCTGCACTAAATTGAAGACAAAAACTCAGTTGTAAACCAAAATATATATATATAATTTATTACTAACAAAAAAACTAATCAATATAAACTACAGTACAATTGGTAATAATAAATTAATCTATAACAACGTCTGATTCAATGTAAATATCCCCAAATACACTCAATTAAAATCAGATTTCTCTCAGTCGATATAGGTGTTATAAATCCAAATCTGGTCTATTACGAATATATCTCTATATAATTAACCATATAAGGCTAGAACCAATTTTAGTTCCTAGGAGATGATATTATATTAATAATAATATCTCTGGATCTCCAGTATTTTGTATAAATTTTAAGAACGATGCTACAGGTACATTCATCAAAATTTACACCAAATAATCTACTATATATAAAATATGGTTAAATCTATATAGAGCTATAATAATTTAATCAACCTATAAATTATAGGAAAAATTATGCTATACCAAATTTCGACTAGTAGAAATCAATGTCCCTAGTTTCAAGATGGCCGTCTCCGATGCTGAATAAATTGGCTAAAATGGCTGATCAACGATGTCCTGTAGGGTATTGGATCTCATCTGCTCTCCTATGTCCTACTATGACCTCCTGTGTTCCTTTTTCTTTTCCCTTCTTTCCCCACCTTTTTATCTAACTTTAAAAGGGGCTTGGTTTGGTCTGATCTTTGACTAGTGAGATCATCAGAGGTGTTTGTTTTCTATCCCAAGACCTCCCCTCTGATTACGTAATCAAGACCCTAACCTTGTTTTTACATTAGGTGGCACTAATGCTCCATGTAAAAGTTTTGGATTAAAACTGATTCTTTTCCATGCATCCTTTCGCTAATTAAATAGGGGTATTTTTTTAACTCATAGTCCATCCAAACAAACATTGAGAAATATCCCAAACAATGGATCTATTATCTGGTCAAACACTCACTATTTTCTTAGCCTCTTGACCATACCTCAGTAATCCAGAATACACATTGTAACACTAGAACCATTGTTTCGAGAAGACCCAATGCTTACACTTGACCACCTATGTAAAGAAATCCATGAATAGCTATTACCCAGCATTGGTTCAACCATACAATGTATCATTTACAGAAATACTATTTCTACACATTCACTGAATTGTCTATATGAGTAAATATATTTTATTGAATCTGTCTATATCTTCTTCTTCCAAGACCAGACTGTGTAAATATTACCAGACTGCTAACTTTTCATTTACATATTTTAAGTCCAAGGATACTGAACTCCCCTGCCCTTCTGAATAAGACAGGATCAGACCAAAAATGGCTTCTTTTAATGTTTCTGTTCAAATACTTATATAGGCCTTATATAATGGACTCTTTTTATCCGTAAAAGTTCTGACAAATCCCCCTTTTTCTGTTATTATCACAGAGATTCTGTGTCCAATGGTTTTAGTATGCAGGTTAGAGCAATATTTGGCATGGATCATGCCATTATTGTCATAAGCTCTGTTCCCAATGCACAATGTAATTTGACACTTTTCCAAATAAACTGATAAGATAAGATGTCTTCGGATATAACTTCCCAAAGATTCTTGAAGTAAAATCTTCTTTGCCTCCATTCATAATCCTGGGACATCTGGGAAAATGACTCCTGATGATAGTTTCGGGTCGATGATCGCTTCCGTCTTGAATGGACCTCTCGGATCAACACCATCCCCACGATATTTGTAGCCTCGGTTGTCATCATCGTCTCCAGGACTTACGTCTGGTTCCAGACCGTCATTTTTCTATTAAAGAAAATGAGAGTATAAATATATATTCTTAGCATTTTACAGCTACAGTCTCTTAGATTGGCCAATTACAATCATTTGCAAGGAAACACCAAATCAGTATATCTGTGAACTGAGAGAAATCAGCATCACGCAACACTTAGGCCCCTTTCACACGGGCGAAGTTTTCATGCGGGTGCAATGCGTGATGAGAACGCATTGCACCCGCACTGAATCTGGACCCATTCACTTCTATGGGGCTGTGCACATGACAGTTGATTTTCACGCATCACTTTTGCGATGCGTGAAAATCGCAGCATGCTCTATCTTCTGTGTTTTTAACGGAACGCAGGACCCATAGAAGTGAATGGGGCTGCGGGAAAATCGCAAGCATCCGCAAGCAAGTGCAGATGCTTTGCGATAGTTCCCACATGGTTGCTATGCAACCATCGGGATGTGTAACCGGTTCTGTATTATTTCACATTATAACATAGTTATAATGTAAAATAATACCCTTGGCCATCTTCCTAATGTTTAAACCGGTGCAGAATGGGTTAAAAATAATAAACTAATAATAACTTACCTGGTCCATTTGATCGCGAAGCCCGGCATCCTCTCCGTTAGCTTGCTAGTAGGAAAAGGACCTGTGATGATGTCACATGGCCCAATCACATGCTCCATCACTATGGTGATGGAGCATGTGATTGAGCCATGTGATGCTGTGACATCATCACAGGTCTTTTCCTACTAGCAAGCTAACGAGAGGATGCCGAGCTCGCGATCAAATGGACCATGTTATAATGTGAAATAATACCAGCGGGAGAATTTCTGACCCAAACATGCACTTCTGTGAAGAAGTTCGGTCTGGGTACCAAAAGTGCCGATTTTTCTCCCGCGTGCAAAACGCATGACAGCGCTTTGCACTCGCAGGGAAAAATCGCGGCGATTCCCGCAACGCACCCGCACTGTTTGACGGAGTGCACCCGCAACGCCCGTGTGAAAGAGGCCTTATTCATTCTCCTTCTCAGCATCACCTTTCAATATTCTCAATTGTGATCTAGGATGACACACTCGCAATTGATTCACATGGACCCATTTTTCTATGAACCCATCTTTCGTGTTAATTCTCACCTTATACACTACAGGTGATATTTTATCAATAATGTCATAAGGACCTTTCCATGATGGAAGAAACTTCTTTTCTTTTACCCGATCCCGGGCAAAGTTGTAAAGATATACCTTAGCACCGACTTCGTATTCTTTCTTGGTCATTTTTAAATCGTAATATGTTTTGCTACTTACGGCAGCTTTCTCAAGAAAACGCATGCTGAAGATACTTACAAAGATCCTCCACATACTGATGTGTCATGGCTGCATTGATCAAGTTATGAGCGGACGTGCGATACAACAGGTGTTGTGGAAGTATCATTCTTCTCCCCGTCATCAGCTCAAAGGATGACATCTTGGTAGCAGCACTCGGAGTTGCTCGAATAGCCATAAGTACCAATGGTAATCTCACGTCCCAATCTTTACCTGTCTCCTTAACATACTTTTTAAGTATATTGACAATGGATTGGTTATACCGCTCCACGGATCCGCTAGATGCTGGATGGTAGGCAATATGTAGTCTTCTCTTCTCCCCCAAGATTGTCCACATCTTGGTCATTACCTCACTTACAAAGTGCGATCCACGGTCTAAATCAATTCTTAATGGTAACCCAAATCTGGAAAATACATGATTTATTAACAAAGTGGCACATGTTTCGGCTGTGTTATTATGAGCTGGTAAACACTTTACCCATTTGGTCAACACACAAGTGACTGTTAACATGTATTTATTTCCTCGGGATGACCTGGTGACAGGACCAATAAAATCGATCTGTATATCGGACCATGTTAATGAAAAGCCTTTCTTCTGGAGTGGAGCATGATTTTTAGGACCTTGAGGTTGAAATTGGCACATACTAAACAACCTTGACAATAACTCTGGACATCCTTCAACATATAAGGCCAGTAAGCATAATCACGTAGTGACTTATATGTGATCTTTTCTCCACAATGACCAGCTTTTGGTGCATCATGGGCATGCTGTAACATTAAGCCTCTAAATGAAGTAGGGACTACCCATTGTTGAATACCATTTTTAGATGTTCTCATCAATAACCCATCTTGAATACTAAATTGGGATTTGGTATTCATAAGTAATCGGAGATCCTCCTTTTGGGCATCCTCATCTTCCGATATGGAATTACTATTAGGATCCTCAATATGTTTATAAAAGATTCCTAGTATAGCATCTTCCTTCTGCCTTTTGATCAGATCTTCACTTACAGATTCCTGACTCCATTGAGCTACCCTATGATCATTCTGGGCCTTAGCCTGTTGTCTAGTGATTGCGTCAATAGGGATCATCTCTAATAAATTATCTATTCCAATTCGATCACCATTAATAGCTCCTTGTTTAGCCAATTTATCGGCTAAGTCATTACCCTCTCTGTCTATATCCTGGGTTTTAGAATGACCCTTGGTCTTCTTCTAATAAATGGTTAATCCATTATCTTGGACTAATTCATCTATGACACAAAACAATTTAGCATGTTTCACTGGTTTGTTATTAGACCGTAACATATTATTCCTTTTCCATGTGGGTATGTATTCTACAAAACTGTTCCGGACATAATTTGAATCAATAACTATAACAAATTCCCTGAGATTATGCTCTATGGCAATTTGAACCATTTGGTATACAGCAGCTAATTCCGCTACCTGGCTACTCTTTGCACCAATGCTGTATCCTACAGAAATATTAGGACATTCATTTATCCAAGTAATACTAATTCCTTCCACTAATTTCCTTTTTATCTCCTATCATGGTGTGGTAAGCACAACCATCTATATATACACAGGGAAGTAGAGAACAATAGTCTTCTTCATATGCCTTGTAAGGGGAAGATTTTTGTTCTTCTAGAAAATCATCTATCAGCTCTTCTTTATAAAAATGAACGGCACACTCATGAAGTTCAGCCAGCCCTTGGGCTACGGGACACTTTTTATTTTGCTTATACCCGAACTTCTAATGGCCATCCTTGTAAAGACAAGGTCCAAGCAGTGATTCTGCTATTGGATAAGTTACCATCCCTAATTTTGTCACTCTGTTTCAATAACGATTTTCTCACCTGGTATAAAACTTCTAAAGTTTTGAAGTGCTCAGACTGTGGCTAATAAAGCTTTTTCACAGTCATCAAACTTTACTTCTACTGGTGATAGGGACTTACTGGCATAGGCTATAAGCTTATTCAATTTATCTCGTTTTTGGTATAACACAGCACTGATACTAAGATCTGTGAAACCAGTTTCCAGATAAAAGGGTTTACCCCTTCTGGATATGCCAGAAATGGTGCTTGGATCAGTTTTCTTTTAAGTTCATTCATGGCTTGTTCCCGATTCTCCCCCATGTCCATGGTACATCTTTCTTTAACAATGTTAACAACGGTTTACTAATTTCAGCATAATTATCAATGAATTCATCATACCCAAAAATAACCTTAATTTGCTAACATTGGTAGTTGTTTTAGATTTCATTACCGCCTCCACCTTTTTCTTCTGAGGATTCAGGCCTTCAGAAGTTACCTCATGCCCAAGGAAATTGACCTCTGTCTGACACCACTAGGCTTTCTGTAAATAAATTTTTACACCTGCTTCCTTGATTGATTAAGCACATATCTAATCTCCTGGATATGCTTATCAAATGAGGTACTTTTCATTAAAATTTCATCCACATACGTCAAGTTTTCTCTTTCTGTGGCATCAGGCATAGCTTTATGTAAAAACACCGCAAATTCATGACCTGAGCTTATGTACCCAAACGGTAATCTGGTCCAGGTAAACTGTTCTTTACCAAAGGTAAAGGCCAATTTGTATTGGTGTTCAGGACTCACCTTGATGGTCCAATATCCCTGATCGCAGTCTAAGGTGGTAAAGATCCTGGCGCTTTTCATTTGTACAAAGCATTGGTCTATATATGGCACTGGCCAGCCGGACATCTTCCGATCATGCTCCAGTGAGGGAATTAAGGACTGAACATTGTCCTTGTAACGGAGATCCAGCCGGCTGGCTACTCGGTAATCAGCACTGGTTAGAATGTAGCAACTCAGCGGTCGTTACACAGGCACTGCAGCATGTAGTCGCTCATGTGTGCCAGGCTGCCCAGAGGCAACAACAAGCTGTCCTCTGTGGGAGATTTATTGTCTGTGTCTTCCGTATCCCCCAGCCACGCTGCAGTGATGGCCCTGAGTTGCTTTGTGTGGCACACTGCTGTAAACACGGTTCCTCCTCATCCTCCAGAACTGTGCCCTGGCTGGACAATTGTGTACCTGGCCTATGTTGGTGCAGGAACCCACCCTCCGAGCCACTTGTAAATGACTGGCCTGATAACCGTGAAATGATCCTTCTTCCTCCTCCTCTTCCTCCTATACCACATCCTCTTCCATCATCCCCAAAGCGTTTTTTCAAGGAGACATAGACAAGTGGGATAGTAATGCTGAGAACGGATTCATCGGCACTGGCCATGTTGGTGGAGTACTAAACAGCGCAACATGACACACAGGTCTCGCATGGAGGCCCACTCATTGGTGGTGAAGTGGTGCTGTTCCACAGAGCGACTCACTTGTGCGTGCTACAGCTGAAACTCCACTATCGCCTGCTGCTGCTCACACAGTCTCTCCACCATGTGCAAGGTGGAGTTCCACCTTCTGGACACATCGCATATGAGGCGGTGAGAGGGAAGGCCGAGTTACGCTGCAGTGCAGGCAGGCGAGGAGCAGCAGGGTGAGAACGTCGAAAGCTCGCACAAACCGCCCGCCCTTTCCTGCAGCAGCTCTGACATATCGGGGTAGTTTTTCAGGAATTTCTGCACCACCAAATTCAGCACATGCGCCAGACATTTCACATCACTAGGCCGGGCTTGAGGCTCAGTGGCACCAACCACTCGACGGTCTGTTATTCCATGCCTGTCCACAGCTCCTGCGCGGTGTGTTCCCCCAAACAAATGAGTTTGAAAACAGCCTGCTGTCGTTTTCCCCTGGCTGTGCTGAAGTTGGTGGTGAAGGTGTTACACTGAGGGCATGAGGAGGTGGTAGAGGAGAAAGTGGAGTAGGAGGAGGAGGCAACATCAGGCAAAGAGAAATATCTGTGGTTATGTGGACCTTGCCACAGATGGCGTTGCGCAGTGCACACCTGATTTTGTCCGCCACTTGGTTATGCAGGGCATGGACGGCTCGCCTGGAAAAGTAGAGGCGGCTGGAAATGACGTACTGTGGGAAAACCACCGTCATAAAGTTTTTAAAAGTCTCTGTCTCCACCAGACGGGATGACAGCATTTTAAAGTCCAGGAATTTTGAAATGCTGGTATTCAGGAGATTCTTGGTGATGGTGGTGAAGGTGGAGGTGTTGCTGCCACATCCTCTGTTTGCGGGGTGGCAGGTGCCACTGTCACTCCAGAGTGGGTACTCCACTCCTTTCAACAAGCTTTATTAAATGCACTTCAACCCGAACTTTTGCTGCAAAGTTTGGGCACTGGTACAGTTACCCAGTATTCGCAAAGTTTGGTAAGAACCTGAACTTTACCGCTCGGGTTTGCTCAACACTCCTGTGTATTTAAAACTAATTTAGCCTCTATTTCTTTCCAAAGATCGCTGTACAGTGAATCCGCGGCTTAGGAGTCCCTACTCTAACTCCATATATAGCTATGTCCATACATGGAGTCAGTGCTTGGGGTCACCCTAGTGTATTTAAATCCAATTTGGTCTGTATTTCAGAAAAGTTTCTGCTGGGACTTGAACTCACGACCATCTGCATTAGCGGTAAGGCACTTAACCACTTAGCTATAATAGCTTCATAGCCAGTTACTTGGCGTTGATGTAGAAGCTGTGAGCTCAAATCCCGGCAGAAACTTTTGTTTATATATATAATCATACTTCTGATATATATGAATGCATATATTGTGAAACTACTACTGAATCAGTCACAGTTTCCCACATATTATGCATTCATATACTATGATATATTATAATATATATATATATATATAGCAGCATATCCCTATGTGAATTAGGGTGATTTTTTGTTTTATTTTGGAGTGCTGCCCTTTTTTCACATATATTTCATATATATTTCATAGAGGCAGGGCAGAGTGCTGGTTGCAGAGTGCTGTTGCATTTCTGTGTTTGTATGTATATGTATATTTTGTAATGGCTACGTGCACCTGCATACAAGGACGTGCTGACTGACCCCCTTCCTTTTTTCTGTGTAGCATACACTAGAGGTGTGGTGACTTCCATTCAGTCATGCACACCTGACTAGTTTGTCTGCCCTAGAGGCTGGTTTTAATCAGAGTAAGTATAAAACTGAATTTGCACTCATAGGGCCAGATTTATCATTACACTTACATCTTACTCCACTTTTACATCTGCCCAAAGTCACTTTTAGTTAGTCAGATTTATTAATGGTCCTTTAATACTGTGATAAATGTGGATTGACGGTAGCAGTTTATCCTTCAGTAAGCGGCTTTACAAAAGTCGCACGTCTTACAAAAAGTCTCATGTTCTATTAAAAAGTCGCATAAGATAAGCATGGTCCCCCTGGAGTGAAATTGCGCATATTTTTGCGACTTTTTGCTGACTTTTTTGCGACTTTTTAAATGGTTGCAAAAGTAAATCTGTCTAGAGATTAATTTACATAAGACAACACGCCCACTTTCACAAAACTGGAGAGCTTAGTGCAGAGCTTGAAAGTCGCAAAAAATGCGCAATTTTACCGATTACGCATTTTTTTGCGACCTTTCACTCCATTAAAGTGACTTTAGCTAATGATAAATCTGGCCCGTAGTACCTACTAGTAGCCATTTGGCTCCAGGAGGAGTACATAGTGGGCTCAGCATGCATGTTGGTACCTGCATCCCTGGATTTAATGGAGGCTGTTATGGTACCAAAATGGGTTAATTAGCAGGTTGGATCCATCATGCATGCTGGGCCTGCACTCCCTGGATTTTATGTGGCTGTCATTTCCCATAACAGGTAGGATTTAGCGCTCGGACCACTCATAGAGGCAGCCTTGGTGCGGCGAGTGGATTATTACTTTGTGATCAAAATGTACACTGACGTCTCTGTTAAACTCTAGCATAGAAGCAGGGCAGAGTGATGTTGCACTTCTGTGTTTATATATATATATATATATATATATATATATATATTTAGTAATTACACATTTATTTTGTGCCACACATTTCTTACAATTACTAAAAAATATTAAAATATTATATTATAAATTGAATCTCTATTTCTGAAATGTTTCTAGCAGGATTTGAACACGCAGCTTCTACATCAGTCAAGAACTTTAACTACTACACTATATAGATGCATGCCCACTTACTTAAAAAAATAAAAAATATGAGACTTCTGCTGTATAGGAAGACTTACTACTATTAGGAGGCTGTAGCAGAGCCCACACTGTTGTATATAGCAGAGCCCACAGCATGCTGTAGGATGTAACAGGCCCACACTGTTGTATGTAGCAGAACCAACACTGTTGTATGTAGCAGTGCCCTACAGCGTACTCTAGGATGTAGCAGAGCCAGCACTGTATGTAGATGAGCCCACAGCATGCTGTAGGATGTAGCAGAGCCCACACTGTTGTATGTAGCAGATCCCATACTGTAGCATGTAGCAGAGCCCATAGCGTGCTGTAGGATGTAGCAGAGCCCACACTGTTGTATGTAGGAGAGCCCACAGTGTGCTGTAGGATATAGCAGAGCCCACACTGTTGTATGTGGCAGAGCTCACACTGTTGTATGTAGCAGAGCCCACAGCATGCAGTAAGATGTAGCATACACATTGTTATATTTGTGTGCTCGGCCGAGCACTTGAGTATAATGGAAGTCAATGGGAGACAACTAGGCACCCCTTGCTCTGAAGAGTGGAGGGTGCCTAGTCCATTGGAAAAGATCTAAAAGTGACAGAAACACCACCGAAAATGATCGGGAACAGCATGGGAACGATGTCTGGATGTATCTTGGACTAGCAGGTCGCTGCTGGGAACCATGTTGTCCGAGATGTACGCCACTTTTACAGACAGACAAAAATACGCCAAAACCCCCCAAAAATAAATTTTACAGGAAAAATGTTAGGAAACATTCTTTCCTGTATATTCAATTGTATATGAAGTGCAAGTGCTTCCAAAAGCAAGAGGCACTCGAAACAGCCTGTATATCACATAAAGGAGGGTCCCGCTCAGTATTGTGGTACAATTGTTCAGATAGTGGGACTCATACACTCATACACCAAGTGACATTAGGTTTGAGGGCCTGCTAGAGAGCTGACCCTCTAAACATTATAGGTGAGAGCCTGCTGGTGAGCTGACCTCTAAAACTTTATAGGTAAGGGCCTGCTGGTGAGCTCACCCTCTAAAACATTATAAGTGAGGGCCTGCTGGTGAGCTGACCCTCTAAAATGTTATGGTTAAGGGCCTGCTGTTGAGCTGACCCTCTTTAAAAATTGTAATGGAGGGAATATATATAATCTGGATGAGGAGAAGGAGGAGGAGAGAACAAGATTCAACCATATACACTTTTTTTTTTGTGGTGGAAAAGGTGTATGGGAATACACTACAGTAGACTGAGTACATTATGAACAATACATTGAAATTCTCTTTATGTTCATCATCAGCTCAGCTCTCCTCTGGTGGACTTCAGAAGTCAGAGACAATCCAGGCCTTGTTCATTTTTATCTAAGTCAACCTGTAAGCTTTGTCAGTGGGCAAGTGGATACGCTTATCAGTTATATTGCCACCAGCAGTACTAAATACACACTCAGACACAACGCTGGAGGCAGGGCAGGCCAGCACCTCCAAGGTGTAGAGCCCAAGTTTGTGCCAGCTTGGACACCCTGTAGTTGTAAGGCACTGAGGATCATTTAGGACGCTGACACGGTCTGCGATGTATTCCTTCACTATCTTACAAAACTTCTCCCTCCTTGTGCCACTAGGCTGCGCTTCAGGGTGAGGTCGCTGGCGGGGTGTCATGAAAGTGTCCCATGCCTTGGAGAATGTGGCCCTGCCTTTGTTGGTACTGCTGTGTGTTCCTCTTGTCTCCCTTCCTCGGTTTGCCTAAGGAAGTACAGGTTCTGTTTTACTTGTCCTCTCCACCACAGGAATGAGAGATGAGAAGTTCTCTTTGTAGCAGGGGTCAAGAAGGGTGAACACCCAGTAATCTGTGTTATCTAAAATGCGTATAACACGAGGGTCACGGGAAAGGCAGCCTAACATGAAGTTAGCCATTTGTGCTAGAGTACCAACAGGCAAGACGTTGATGATTCTCCATCTCCTCCTCCTCTTCTGCCCATCCACGGTGAACAGTAGTGGATGGATACTACCCGATGTAGCAGAGGCAAGTGTCTCCAGCTCCTCCTTCTCTTCATGGTCTAATTTGCGCTGAGAAGACGAACTGTGGGTGGTCTGGCTATCACCCTGTGTAATGTCCTCCCCATTTCCTCATCTACCACATTCAGAGCGTCCTCCTTAATTGTGAGCAGCTATTGTTTGAGGAGACACAGCAGTGGGATGGTTACGCTGATAATAGCGTTATCACCACTAACCATCTGTGTGGATTCATCAAAGTTTTTGAAAACCTCACATAGGTCTGACATCAATGCCCACTCCTCGCTTCTGAATATTGGCAGTTGACTCGAAAGGCGACAACCATGTTGCAGCTGGTATTCCACAACTGCCCTCTGCTGCTCACAAAGCCTGGCCAACATGTAGAACATAGAGTTCCAGCGCGTCCTCACGTTGCACAACAGTCGGTGAGCTGGAAGCAGCCAGCGCTGCTGAAGCGTTGACAGACCGGCTGAAGCTGTGGACGACTTGCTGAAATGGGCAAACACGTGGCACGCCTTCACTAGTAGCTCTTGCAAATTGGGGTAGGTTTTGATAAACCACTGAACCACTAAGTTTAAGATGTGGGCTAGGCATGGGATGTGTGTCAGGTTGCTGAGCTCCAAAGCCGCCACTAAGTTACAGCCATTGTCAGACACAACCATGCCTGGTTGTAGGGTGAGTGGCGAGAGCCACAGCTCGGTCTGGTCTCAGTATACCCTGCCACAGCTCTGTGGCAGTGTGCGGTTTGTCCCCTAAGCAGATCAGCTTCAGCAAGGCCTGTTGACGCTTACCCACAGCAGTGCTACACTGCTTAAAGCTAGCGACTGATGGCTGACTGCTGCTGTAGGTGGAAGTAGAGGAGGAGGCAGTGGAAGAAGAGAAGTAGGGGTTGGAGCCAGTAACATAGCTGCTGGCAGAGAACCTGATGGACGTAGGACCCGCAATCCTGGGCGTGGGTAGCACCTGTGCTATCCCAGGGTACGATTCACTCCCGGCCTCCACAAGATTAACCCAGTGTGCGGTCAAGGAAATGTAGTGTGCCTGGCCACCAGCACTTGTCAATGTGTCTGTGGTGGTGGACCTTCCCAGTAAGTGCATTGGTCAGGGCACGGGTGATGTTCTAGGACACATGCTGGTGTAAAGCGGGCACGGCATGCCATAATGGCATGCCATAAAAAATAGTGGCAGTTGGGGACTGCGTTCCGACGGACGGCCGCCGACATCAGGCTGCGGAAGATCTCAGTGTCCACAATCCTAAATGGCAAACTTTTCAAGGTCCAGCAATTTCGAAAGTTGCGCATTTAGTGCTCTGGCCTGTGGTTGGGTGGGTGGGTATTTGTGCTTGTGTTCAAATGCCTGGTGTTATCGACATTTGGATGCTGCGCTTGGACAGGGAAGTGGATTTTGTTGCTGACGGTTCATGCAAAGGTCCAGGTGCAGGGCGAGGGGCATCCGGGCCTGCGCCTTCGACAGGATTGGCCAGCAGTGTGTAACACAGGGGAAGAGGAGGCAGTGGTGTGAACCGCAGACTCACATTGTGGACCCAGGCGGTCGGCCCACTTATAAGGGCGGATCATGCTGGTGGTGGTGAGGTTGCTAACTACCACTCTTTTATCGTCTGCTTGTTCCTCAGAAAAGTGTCATACCAACACCTACCCCTTGGCAAGGTAGATTTATGCATGGGGGTGCTCGGTGTAACGGTTATGGGTCTGTTCGGTGTGGGCCGACGTCTCCCTTTTGAAACCCCACTGCATCTTCCAGACTGTTGTGGTTCTGCGGATCCCTCCCCCTCTGTACTGCTGTCCTTGTTCGGATTTTCACTTTCCCATGTTGGGTCAGTGACCTCATCGTCCACCACCTCCTCTTTCACTTCCTCACTCATCCTCCTGACTTGACCTAACCACAACCTCAGTGATTGACAACAGTGTCTCATCATCATCCACCTCGTGAACGAATGTTTGCCGTTCACCACTGTCATCTTCTTGTGAGGTTGGGAATTGGGGCACTATATCTCAGTTACCTCTTCAAGTGTGCTGGGCGCGAGGGCCAAATCTAATAGTGGCACTGGAAAGAGCTCCTCAGAATATCCGAGTGTGGGATCCCTCATTTGGCAAGCCTGTCCATGGTGGGAGGATGGATGATCAGAGTGAGGATTCGGTTGACCAGACTCTTGGCTACAGAGACTGGACGAGAGGTTGGTGCTTAACCGACTAGAAGCATTATCTTCAGCAATCTAACCGACCAACTGTTCACACTGGTCTGACTTAGACAGTGTTGTCCTGCGCCGCCCAGCTAAGTTGGACATGAAGCTGGGCACGGTAGATGTTTTTTTTTCTTTTTGGTGCACTGGAAGCAGGCACAGTAGTAGTAAGGGGGTATATGTTTAGTCAAAGTGACAGGTACCACACCCCTTTTATACAGATACCACCTTTTATATTGCTTGATATAAAATTTATATTGCTTGATATTAAATTTATATTGCTTGATATTATTTTAATACAAGAATATGACATCTTACTACACACTTCTCAGATTCCGGCTAATGTCCACAGTTTACATCTGTTTAAAACAATCCTTTCTACTGCAAAGGTCATGACAAACGTTTGGCCACAAAAATTTAGTTGGCAGCCTTTGATGCAGATGTCATTGTGAGATACACCCTAAATACATTTGGGTTACATTCAGAGATTTTAAATACCGCCATTTGGCGCACCAATATTGAATTCAAGCCTTCGGGTTCAGGCCCTGTGAGATCCCCCCTATACATACAGGGGTTTGATTTAGCCATTTGAAATACAGCCATTTTAAATACAGCCATTTAGTGCAAAGATATATTTACTTCAGGCCTACACTGATTCAGGGCGTGTGGGATCCCCATATACATATAGGGGTTTGATTTAGCCATTTAAAATACAGCCATTTTAAATACAGCCATTTAGTGCAAAGATATATTTACTTCAGGCCTACACTGATTCAGGGCATGTGTGATCCCCCTATACATACTGGGGTTTAAATTAGGCATTTGAAATACAGCCATTTGAAATACAGCCATTTTGTGCAAAGATATATTTACTTCAGGCCTACACTGATTCAGGGCGTGTGTGATTCCCCCTATACATACAGGGATTTGATTCAGTCATTTGAAATACAGCCATTTTAAACTCAGCCATTTAGTGCAAAGATATGTTTACATCAGGCCTACACTGATTCAGGGCGTGTGTGATCCCCCTATACATACAGGGGTTTGAATTAGGCATTTGAAATACAGCCATTTTAAATACAGCCATTTAGCGCAAATATATATTTACTTCAGGCCTACACTGATTCAGGGCGTGTGTGATCCCCCTAAACATACACGGGTATAAATTAGGCATTTGAAAAACAGCCATTTAAAATGCAGCCATTAATTGAGGCCTAGTCTGGTTCAGGCCATGTGAGATACACTCTTTACATACTGTCGTTCTTTTCTACTAATAATTAAATTATTTGCCCATTTAGGGCAAGATCCTGAATTCAAAAATATGAGGAGAGCGTCAAATAAGGGACGTGGCCCAAGTTGTGGTGCTGGTGGTGGAGTTCTTGTTTTAGGGAGAGGACATGGTCAATCTGCGCCAGCTACACGCACAAGTGAAACCCCTTCCCCAGATGCGAGTAGGTGACAAAACCGGCAGCAGTATTTGGCCGGGCCTAATGCTGCTCTACGAATGGTGAGGCCTGAACAAGTACAGGCGATA
Organism: Bufotes viridis; assembly: GCA_033119425.1. Classification (NCBI taxonomy): domain Eukaryota; kingdom Metazoa; phylum Chordata; class Amphibia; order Anura; family Bufonidae; genus Bufotes; species Bufotes viridis. Next base: position 12,465 of record JAKVIS010000150.1, on the reverse strand, counting down.
GTAGATTTGGTTGCTGACAGTGGATCCAGTTCTTCACATTGTCTCCCTCCCAGTCTCCTGCTGAAAGACCACAGTTGGCACCTGCAGCCGATGTCCATCAGTCTTTCACCTCACCCCCTTGCAAATCAGCCAAGCAGCCTGAGCCTCAAGTCATGCAGCAGTCTCTTCTGCTTTTTGATGACTCTGTTAGCAGGGTTTCCCAGGGCCCTCCACCTACCCCTGCCCCAGAAGTGGAAGAGATTTTGTGCACCGATGCCCAGCCACTTATTTTTCAAGATGAGTACATGGGAGGACCATCGCAGCACGTCTCGGATAATGACGAAACACAGGTGCCAACTGCTGGGGCTTCCGAAAGTGTGCAGACCGACAAGGAAGTCAGGTGTGAAGACTGGGTGGAAGATGATGTGGAGGACGATGAGATCCTCGACCCCACATGGAAACAAGGTCATGCGAGTGACTGATGTATTTCAGAGGAAGAGGCGGTGGTCGCACAGAGCCACCAGCACAGCAGAAGAGGGAGCAGGGTGCAAAAGCGGAGCGGCCGTCCTCTAGACAGTACGCCTCCTACTACCCACCGCAGAAAGGGACCGAGCACACCAAAGCCAGCTCCAAGGAGTTCCCTGGCGTGGCAGTTCTTCAGACAATGTGCTGATGACAAGAAACGAGTGGTTTGAACGCTGTGCAATCAGAGCCTGAAGCGAGGCATAAACGTTCTCAACCTGAGCACAACCTGCATGACCAGGCATTTAAGTGCAAAGCACGAGCTTCAGTGGAGTAGACACCTCAAAAACCAAGAAAGGTCTCTGGCTCCTCCTGCTTCCTCTTCTGCTGCAGTCGCGACCTCTTTATCCACCTCTGGAGTGACAGTGCCCCCTGGCACCCCATAAACGGAGGATCTGCTAGCAACACCAACACCTGGGTCACCAAGCATCTCCACAATTTCCCACGGAATTGTTCAGCTCTCCATATCCCAAGCGCTGGAGAGGAATAGGAAGTACCCCCTACCCACCCGTGATCCCTAGACCTGAATGCCAGCATTTCTAAATTACTTGCCTTTGAAATGCTGTCATTCCGTCTGAGTGAGGACGGATAGTTTTAAAGGCCTTATGGCGGTGGCTGTCCCACAGTACGTCGTGCCCGCCACCACTACTTTTAAAGGAGAGCCATCCCTTCCCTTCACAACCAAATAGGGGACACAATCAGGTGTGCACTGCGCAACTCCATCTGTGGCAAGGTGCACCTGACTACAGATACGTGGACAAGTAAGCACGGTCAGGGCCGTTATATCTCCATAACAGCACACTGGGTAAGCGCAGTGGCGGCTGGGCCTGAGGCAGATAGCAGTTTGACACATGTCCTTCCACCACCAAGGATTGCAGAGCACTTCAGTTTGCCTCCTGTGTCTTCCTCCTCCTACTCTGCTTCCTCATTCTCTACCAGTTCCTCATCCGGTAAGCGTAACACCTTCACCACCAACTTCAGCACAGCCAAGGGTAAGCGACAGCAGGCAGTTTTAAAACTTATCTGTTTAGGGGACAAACCCCACACCGCGCAGGAGTTGTGGACGGGCCTTCAACAACAGTCCGATGAGTGGTTTGTACTAGTCAGCCTCAAGCCCGGCCTGGTGGTGTGCGATAATGGGCGAAATCTCATAGCAGCTCTGGGACTAGCCGGTTTGGCGCACATCCCTTGCCTGGCGCATATGCTGAATTATGCATAATCGTTTCATGTGTTTTGTTACAAATGAATGCACTAATACGGTCATTTTCTCTAAAATCATTGTCTGCCTTGTGTTTCCCGAAATATGTACTGGGGGGCCCAGTGTCGGACTCAGGTGCCTAGGGCCCACCAGTAATAATGTATTTTGGGGCGCCCTACAGTATGGATACATTCAAATACAATAAATAATATATCAAGTGTTATATAAATGAATATATGTATGTAGTGCAGTAAGTCTACTGTGTTATGTGCCACTTGTGCAGGGGTGGGAGACTAGGGACCCACCTTGCTCAGGGGCCCACCGGAGGATTCACCTGTACCCTGTGGGTCAGTCCGAGCATGCTAGGGCCATATATTCACAAACAGCTGATTTGTCTTGGAGTTAGGTTGAAAAGGTTTTGCCGGTATCTGTTGACCATCCAAATATAAGACGGCATAATTCACATTATAATGGTTAAAGCACAAAGGATTTCTTTGGTAACTCCGCGAAAAATGATTTGTTATCCACAAGCGCTAGTATTACTGTTTTTGGTAGGTTTCCGAGAAAAAGATTCTCGTGGTTAGTTATGCGAGTAACGGCGGTGCGCTATACACCTTAAGCGACGCCTGATCGACCGAGTACTTTGCGTAAGCTGTTAACAGAAGCGCGACTATGACCGATTCTTACAGAGGGCGATACTTGTACTCTTTTGACAAACAGGGAAGCATGCTGTATTTGGACTTTAAAATGGGGTGCCTCGGCCGACATAAGGCAGAAAGTGTCTTTGTTTCTGGTCAATTTAAACCATTCAGTATTAATCTCGGTTGATTACATATATCGGCGTAAATGGGTCCCATTAATATTCCACACTTCTAGAGCCTGCGGAATACTGCGCTCTCTTGCTGAAACCGACATTACGCCCGTCACGAATCCGGTCATCATGATGTCCCGCTGTGTCTTTATAGCATAAACCGGCTGTAAATTGGGATGCTAAAGTTTGTGAATGATAATTTACTAGACATTAGGCCAGTTACAATAATGGGCGCTAGAACATTAGTTCTGACAGTGTTATGGGCGATCTGTGGATGACACTGTTATGGGGGATCTGTGGATGACAATGTTATGGGGGATCTGTGGATGACAATGTTATGGGGGATCTGTGGATGGCACTGTTATGGGGGATCTGTGGATGACACTGTTATGGGGGGATCTGTGGCTGGCACTGTTATGGGGTATCTGTGGATGGCACTGTTATGGGGGATCTGTGGATGGCACTGTTATGGAGGATCTGTGGCTGAAACTGTTATGGGGGGATCTGTGGCTAACACTGTTATGGGAGGGATCTGTGGATGGCACTGTTATGGGGAATCTGTGGCTGACACTGTTATGGATGATCTGAGGCTGACACTGTTAAGGGGGATCTGTGGCTGACACTGTTATAGGGGGACTGTGGCTGACACTGTTATTGGGGTCTGTGGTTGACACTGTTATGGGGGGGTCTGTGGCTGACACTGTTATGGGTGATCTGTGGCTGACACTGTTATGGGGGATCTGTGGATGGCACTGTTATGGGGGATCTGTGGATGGCACTGTTATGGAGGGGATCTGTGGCTGACACTGTTATGGGGGATCTGTGGCTAACACTGTTATGGGGGGATAAGTGGATGGCACTGTTATGGGGGATCTGTGGCTGACACTGTTATGGAGGATCTGTTTCTGACACTGTTATGGGTGATCTGAGGCTGACACTGTTATGGGGGATCTGTGGCTGACAGTGTTATGGGGGGACTGTGGTTGACACTGTTATGGGGGTCTGTGGTTGACACTGTTATGGGGGTCTGTGGTTGACACTGTTATGGGGGTCTGTGGTTGACACTGTTATGGGGGTCTGTGGCTGACACTGTTATGGGGGTCTTTGGCTGACACTGTTATGGTGGGGTCTGTGGCTGACACTTTTATGGGGATCTGTGGCTGACACTGTTATGGGGGTTTCTGTGGCTGACACTGTTATGGGGGTCTGTGGATGACACTGTTATGAGGGGTCTGTGGCTGACACTGTTATGGGAGGCAGAAATAAAGAAGTAGCAGCAGCATATCCGGTTTCTTTCCTATTATTCAGAAGACTTCACAGCATAGATACAAGTAAAGTGCAGATGCAGCGTTTGGCTGTAACCAGCCTTTGTCAAGCATAGTTACAAAGTGATACAAACCAACATTAAGTAGGAGTTCAACTCACACCTCCTAACAGTCATACCAATCAGAGTAGTTGACCTTTGCATATATTTTATCAAACCAGCTCACCTGGAGTGTATCCACACCTGTTGGCACGTCCATCGCCGATTTCAGCGTCTCGTGTGTCCAAGTGCGCATGCTCATGGACTTGTCTATGTACCTACATCATCGCGGCAACCAGGGAATGAGATCTTGCGGACATATCGCGCGTGATCTCCTCAGCGCGCGTCATGCTGCGCTGTCATCATAGGGCGTGTTGCTGAATAGCCGTGCACATCCATGACGTTGTCTCGTATCCTGTTACCGAGGTGATGTGTCACAACAAATGTTCCAGCGCATGTAGCAGAGCGGACGTACACACAACAGAATGCGGATCACACTCATGCTGCATCCATAATAGTGGTGCAATTATTGCAATGGGGTTAAGAAGATCACATCTGAGGGCCAAATAGTAGTTATTTGCATATTTATAGGCTGCAAGGTAACGTGTGGATGGTTACCGCTACATATAACAACAATAAAAACATAATTAAAATCACTAAATAATTAAAACACTGACGGATGTGATGATCAAAGATACATTACATTTGGTACCAGAGGTACATTACTCATTCATAAAGGGGCTACCTTTATTCAATCCCGCAATGCTGAACTCAATATTGAGGCCATATGGTTGCAGGGATCGTAAGGTATAGATCCATTTCAGTTTTCCTTAATATTTTTTTCTTATCACCGCCCCTTCTAAGGGGCCAACCGCATCAATGACTCTAAACCGCAACTGGTTGGTAGAGTGTCCAAGCTCGATGAAATGTCTGGCGACAGGTTTATCCAACGCACCTTTTCTAATGGTGCTTTTATGTTTGTTGATCCTCTCTCTTATTTCCATTGTAGTCTCCCCAACATATATGAGACTACAAGGACACTGTATCATATATATGACGTAGCTCGACCGACACATGTAATAGCCACCAATTTTAAACATCTTTCTGCTATACGGATGTGCAAACGAGTCCCCTTTCATTATGCCACTGCAGTTGCAGCATGACAGACAGGGGAAGTTGCCATCCTTTCTAGAGTGCCAAGCACAATGGTCGGTCAAGCTTAGGATCTCATACGTCACTTTTGACCAGCCTATCTCGTAGGTTGGCATTCATTTATGTACGCCATAATCGGAGGGACAGTGAATTCTTTAATATCTGGGAGCCCCCGTTGTAAAATGTGCCACTCTTTTCTAAGAATGTTGGCAATAGTCCCACTGTCCCCTCCAAAGGTGGACACAAAGGAATACGTTTCATCGTCCTTTCACCAGACGTCACAGCAAGCGCAGACTCCCCTCCCAATGCCCATAACTCTCTTTTTGTTTTCATGATGAGCTGTTTAGGGTACCCCCTCTCCACAAATTTATTGCACATTTCATCCACCCTGTTAGAGAAGTTCTCTCCTTGTGACACACTCCTTATAACTCTCAATAGTTGGCTCCATGGAAGGGAGTCAATCTTGGTCCGTGGACGGTAGCTATTATACACCAACAAATTGTTCCTATCTGTGGGTTTCTGATAAATATCAGTCTGAAGGTTCCCCTCATAGAGATAAATTCTGACATCAAGGAATTGCAATTCACTATCTGACACTGTGATAGTGAACTGCAATCCAGGGACTCCAGCATTCAGATGAATATGGAAGTCATGTAGCTCTTCACTAGTACCTCCCCAAATCATAAATATGTCAGTCGATGTAGAGTAGCCAGCACAGGACCCTCCCAGAAAACGAGGATCGATAGACCAGTTTGTCCTCAACCTCAGCCATGAACATATTGGCATAAGTTGGGGCCACATTGGCTCCCATAGCCACGCCCCGCTGTTGTTGATGGAAGGTGTCACCAAGAGAAAATAATTTCTCCTCAGGACCACCCCCAGGAGGTGTAGGACAAACCGGCCAGCATCCGGGAGAGACCTGTGCCAGATAACGCCACATCGACGACATTCCAGACCATAAGTATGGTCGATCGATGTGTATAGCGAAACAACATCAAAGCTGACCAACTGGAATTGCGCAGGCAGCTGTACCTGTCTTAGTTTACATAAAAAATCTCCCGTGTCTTTGACATAGGAGGAGCCGAGGTTGCATGGATCCGTAGCAGTCTTTGTATATTATAGCGAAAAAAGTGGAATCCAGCTCACCCATTCATTTGCTCCAACTAGAATCCCCTGATGCACGGAGGTGTAGGTAAGACCGGATACGGCAGTAAGGAAAATGAAGAAAACTCCAGCATCTAGTTCACAGTATCTTCTCTTTATTAATAGTGTTGGTGATACAGCGGCAATAAAATGTATCTTCTCACATCCTCAAACAGTCAACGCATTTCGAAAAAGTTCTTATTCATGACAAGTTCTTATTCAGTCATGAATAAGAACTTTTCAGCAACGTCGACTGTTTGAGGATGTGAGAAGATGCATTTTATTGCCGCTATCACCAACACTATTAATAAAGAGAAGATACTCGTGAACTAGATGCTGAGTTTTCTTCATTTTCCTACATCCGTAACAGTCTGTCAAGGAAAACCGAGATTGTGTTAAAAATGGAAATATCTGTGTAGATCATCATCGATGACAGCCTTTTGTAAGGCATCATCTATGATCTCACTAATCTCCCGCATGATATCCCATTTGGGATCAGTTCCCAATATCTTATAGACATCCACATCCTCTAATTGTCTCATAATCTCCTTGACATACCCACGGGTATCCATTACAACAACGGCACCCCCTTGTCCACCGGTTTGATAGTAATACATTTGTTGTCCACAAGTTCCTTAATAGTCTGTCTTTCCTGTATAGAGAGGTTGGCTCTGACGTGAACATCACCCTCAGATCTCAAGCTCTCTATTTGTCTGTGTACAATTTCAACATACGATTCAATGACATGATTGTTATGTGGTGGGGAAAAAATTGCTATTGCGTTTGAGCTCAAATTGTTTAAATGACAATTCCACAACATCCTTACTGCTTTGAGAGTGAGTATGGGTATCCCTGTTGGAGGAAAAGAAGCCCTTTAGTCTGAGCCTCCTAAAAAAGCGTTGCAAGTCCAGCTCTAGATTGAACCAGTCCCTTGTCCCTGTTGGAGAAAATGTTAACCCACGACTCAACACCTGTATCTGAGCAGGGGTCAGCGGTATTGCAGAGATATTAACAACTAATTGTCTCATTTCAGAGGATTCCGTCGTGTGGATCTCCCCAGTTTGTGGTTCGGGCCCGAATGGGGAGGTGGGAGGCTTCTTCCGGAGCCGATGATGTCTGATGCCCCCCCTCCTACATCTCCGCCTCCTGACTTTTTTGTTGCCCCTAAAAAAGCCGATGTACTCGACTCATCAGTCGAATCAGAATCTCCAGTAGTGAATCCAAAATGTCCTTGATCAAATCTCCGACCTTTTCTTCTCCGTGATCTACGTGGGGCAGTTTAATTCTGCCAATTATATACTTTGCCTTGTTGGTAGTCTTCCAGATCTCTATGCCATTTATCACATTTCGTTCTTTCAACTTCATTTCTATGGCGTGTGATATAATGTGCCACTTTATCTTTGTGGGACGTGAAATCATCAGCCCCCATTAAGTTTTAGATCTGTGTGTCAAGGCCAATGAGTGTCCGTTTTATGCTATCGACTTCCTTATGTAGATAGTCAATATTTAGGAGCATAAGATCAAATGAATATCTGTCTATCTCGGTATCCTTTTATTTCTGTAATATTCCTTCAGCGTGCTCAAATGCAACTCCATAGTAACACGTTTTTGGATTCTTGCTCATGTTTACGTTTCAGAAGGTCAATAGATGGGGTGCTTAAGAAGGAAACATCAGTGGAATCCGCCCCAATCAATCTCTGAATATCATCATCCGTATACATGCAAATATGCTTTTGTGAAGCCTGTATGGTCTTACCCGAGCGTGAGGGGTTCTCCATATCGTCACTTGTTTGTGTAGAGTAATCCCCTGGTGCCAGCCTCCCAGATCAATGCAGTAAGCGGGTAGATGAAGGCAGCACACACGGTCTTGTCGGGTCACCGGAATGCAGCAGCTGCAGAACAGGCCACGGATCCCCAGTGGTCAAGATGAACAGCAGAAATAAAGAAGTAGCAGCAGCAAATCCGGTTTCTTTTTGTATCTTTGATCATCACATCCGTCAGTGTTTGAATTATTTAGTGATTTTAATTATGTTTTTATTGTTGTTATATGTAGCGGTAACCAACCACACGTTACCTTGCAACCTATAAATATGCAACTAACTACTATTTGGCCCTCAGATGTGATCTTCTTAACCCCATTGCAATAATCGCACCACTATTATGGATGCGGCATGAGTGTGATCCGCATTCTGTTGTGTGTACGTCCGCTCTGCTACATGCGCTGTAACATTTGTTGTGACACATCACCTCGGTAACAGGATACGAGACGGCGTCATGGATGTGCGCGGCTATTCAGCAACGCGCCCCTATGATGACAGCGCAGCGTGACGCGCGATGAGGAGATCACGCGATATGTCCATAAGATCTCATTCCCTGGTTGCCGCGATGATGTAGGTACTGTGGGGAGTCGCTCTGGTAGATAGCGGTGCGGGTGCAGTACCGAGGCAAAACAAGGAGTCAGGATTGTGCAAAAAACAGTGTTTTATTCACACTGACACAAAAATAAACAGAAACAGTCTCTTGGTGGTAATTCACACAGGCCAGACACAAGGAGGCAAAGCAAAACAGGCCAACACAGGTTCAGTCACCTGGGAGGTGTAGGTGCAGGTTCGCACCACGCTGTCGGCCCCTGCCGCAGGAGAATCCAGCTTCAGGTAGCCAGGAACAAAACACCTCCTTGCTGAGCTCTTTCCTCCAGGACAGAGAACTCCTCAGCCCTGTTAGCAGCTCCAGGATAATCACCTCCCCAGCTGCTAAGAGGCTGCCTTTTAAAGGGGCCGGATAAAGTCCGGCCTGGACCGTGGGGAGTAGGCACCCACCCTACACTTTACCTACTCCCAGTAAGAGCCGGCCCGGATTAGCTTTGCAGCCAAACTAAGTCACAGAGTCTAGCAGCACTAGCTGCTGCAGACAAAAACCCGGCTCTCACCTCACCGAGGCCAGCAACCTCGGTGACACGTACCTGCCATCGCATATGATACCTTGCACCCTCTTACACACCCCCTTTGTTCAACCCTGAGGGTGAACACACGTGAGAGGCAGTGGACGCGGGACAGGGCATCTGCGTTGCCCTGCAAGCGGCCTGCCCTGTGTTCCACGGAGAATTTGAAATTTTGAAGGGATAGGAACCACCTGGTGACCCGAGCATTCCTCTCCTTGGCCTGACTCATCCCACTTGAGGGGAATGGGCGGTCACCAGACGGAACCTCCTCCCTAACAGGTAGTAGCGGAGAGATTCGAGTGCCCACTTGATAGCCAGGCACTCCCTCTCCACTATACTATATCTGGACTCAGCGGGACTGAGCTTACGGCTCAGGAAGACAACGGGATGTTCTTCCCCGTTGACCTCCTGCGACAGTACCGCACCGAGGCCTACCTCCGAGGCGTCGGTCTGTACGACAAACTCCTTGTTGAAGTCGGGTGTCACCAAAACCGGGGACCCACACAGGGCCGACTTCAACGCGGAGAAAGCCTCCTCCGTCTTCTCACTCCAGCTAACCCTCCCAGACTTTCGCCCCTTCAACAGGTCTGTCAATGGCGCTGCTATTGTGGCAAAGTGGGGCACAAACCTCATGTAGTATCCTACAATCCCCAGGAACGACTTTACCTGCCTGGTGGTGACCGGTCGGGGCCAGTTGCGAATGGCCTCTACCTTAGTTACCTGAGGTTTGATGACTCCCGCCCAATTACATATCCCAGATATTTGGTCTCTTCCAACCCAATCGCACACTTTTTTGGATTGGCGGTTAGTCAGCTTTCCTCAGGGCATCCACTACCGCCTGCACCTTGGGTAAATGGCTTTCCCAGTCGGTGCTGTGGATGACTACATCATCTAAGTAGGCCGAGGTGTACCGACGATGTGGTCGCAGCACTATGTCCATTAACCTTTGGAAAGTGGCGGGCGCCATGCAGGCCAAGGGTAACACCTTGTAGTGATATAGGCCCTGCGGGGTAACAAGCGCGTTTTTCCTTAGCCGTCTCCGTTAAGGGTACCTGCCAGTACCCTTTAGTGAGGTCCAGCACAGAAAAATAACGGGCTTGTCCTAAATTTTCAACAAGCTCGTCTACTCGGGGCATGGGATACGCGTCAAACTTGGATACTTCATTTAACTTGCGAAAGTCGTTGCAGAACCACAGCGTCCCATCCGGCTTAGGTATTAGGACTATGGGACTGGCCCACTCACTTTTCGACTCCTCAATGACATCGAGCTTCAACATTAACTGCACTTCCTCCGCGATGGCCCGCCGCCCGAGCCTCGGGTACCCGGTATGGTTTTAACCGGACCTTGGCCTGAGGCTCAGTGAGCGATGTCATGTCGGATGAGAGACGTGTGGCCAGGGAGGTCTGAGAACACATCCGTGTTCCGACTGAGAACTCCCTGACTTCCTGAACTTGTTTGGAAGACAGGCTGTCTGCAATTTTTACCGTGGTTACGGCTTCACAGGCCTCGAACTGTGGGGCTGGACCCTTTTCACCTAGACGCCCTGGTCGGGGCTGTGGTCGTCGGCCGCGTCCCTATCTTTCCACGGCTTAAGTAAATTCACGTGGTACACCTGCTCCGGCTTGCGCCGCCTGGCTGGTGTACCTTGTAATTACTTCCCCTACCTTCTCGATCACCTCATAGGGGCCCTGCCACCTAGCTAGGAATTTGCTGTCAAGGGTGGGTACCAGAACCAAAACCCGATCTCCCGGATTGAAGTTCCGTACCCGAGCCTGACGATTGTACACCCTACTCTGGGCTTGTTGTGCTGCCTCCATATGCTCCCGGACCAAGGGCAACACCCTTTCCATCCGTTCCTGCATCTGGGCGACATACTCAATGACACTTTTGTGGGGGACAGGCTGTTGTTCCCATGCTTCCTTGGCGATATCCAACAGGCCCCGGGGTGTCTGCCATAAAGCAGTTCGAAGGCGAGAGCCCAGTAGAGGCCTGGGGCACCTCTCGCACTGCGAACATGAGATAGGGCAGAAGCAGGTCCCAGTCCTTCCCATCTCTAGACACCACCCTTTTTAACATATTTTTTAGAGTTTGATTAAACCTCTCAACAAGACCGTCTGTTTGCGGATGGTAAGCGGACGTCCGTAACTACTTTATACGCAACAATTTACACAGTTCCTTCATTACTTTGGACATAAAAGGGGTCCCTTGGTCTGTCAGAACCTCTTTTGGCAGGCCCACACGGAAAAACATCTCCATTAACTCTTTGGCAATGAGCCTAGCTGAGGTATGTCGCAGAGGCACCGCCTCCGGATACCCAGTGGCATAGTCGAGAACTACCAGAATGTGTTGGTGGCCCCTAGCAGACTTTGGTACAGGCCCAATTAAATCCATAGCGATCCGCTCAAGCGGTACTTCAATAATTGGCAGAGGTACCAGAGGACTACGGAAATGTGGCTGGGGGCTAGTTACCTGACAGGTTGGACAGGACTTACAATAATTTTCTACCTCCTTGAACACACTGGGCCAATAAAACCGCTGCAGTATGCGGTCCTGGGTTTTCTGCCACCCCAGGTGTCCCCAAGAACATGTTGGTGGGCAAGCTCCATGACAAGCTTGCGATACGCTGTGGGCACCACCAACTGTTCAACAGGTTCACCTCGGTTTGGTTCACCCGATACAACATATCCTGCAGAACAATAAATCGTGGGAACATTAATTCAGCCCCTGGTTTCTGGGGTTTACCATCAATTTCCAGCACATTCTCCCAGGCCCTGGTTAGGGTTTGGTCCCGGTGTTGTGCGGTCCCAAAATTTTCCCCGGAGACATTGAGGTCTGCCAACTCAGGTCCCGGTGGCAAGTCCTCCGTGTCTCCCACCATTACACTCAGTGGGGTTGTCTCCCCCACTACCGCTGCAGCAGTGGTCACCCTACCGCTGGCCCTTCAGACTCGGGCTCCCAGGGTTTTGGCCTTCCAGTGGTATCAGGCCACTCTGCTAGGGTTACCCCTGTCTCAGGGCTATTAGACACCTTCACCTCAGGCCACAGTGATGGAAAACCAGGGAAGTCTCTCCCAATTATCAGTTCATAGGGTAGCTTTGTGGAGATCGCCACTTCACAAGTCCAGGTGCCGGCCGCCGTGGACAGAGACATTACAGCAGTGGGATAGTCCTTTAAGTCTCCGTGAATGCACACCACACCCACTTTCCGGCCCGTATACTGGGTGGGCTGTACCAGGGCAGCACTTACCAGGGTTACCAGGCTCCTGAGTCCAACAGCGCCACTGCCAGGTTATCCCCGACTTGCACCTGGCACAGATGGCGACTGTCTATTGTCTCGGGGTGCCGGTCGCACACAGTCTCCGGGCATACATGGAAGGCCGGTACCCATAATTAGTCTCCATGGGTTCCCCCACTGT